>NIPM01001857.1:0-15840 GCA_002738285.1 Holacanthella duospinosa
CTTTCATAGTTATTTCTGTTGATATTTATATTTCTTTATTTGGCGAGTACTGTGTAATGAGCCTGCTTGCCCCCCTGGCTTTTTCCAAAATTTTATCTTTACGAAATTTGACATATCCAATCTGGATAAATTGGGATAACTTGGAATAGCTAGTCCTGCATCTCCTCCTTTATCTAATCACTCGCTCATCAGCGAATATTCATACGATGACCAATAGCTAACCTTCAAAGTCAGAACCCTTCCAGACCTATGACCAATGTTATTTGTCACTAGCGTGATATTTTCTCAAAGTCGGCAGTAGGCAGGGTTGTGGGCGGTAAGGTAACCTATCCGGTAGTGAAAACCCCATTCTGATCCATATATTTATTCTCGAAATATTCGAGTTGTTTTTAACATGTAAATTCCCATAAAGCAAAATTGGAGTCTCGAGAAAAAAAAATGGAAAAACTAGGTACAAGCTACTCATCTTCGAATTTGTCCGTTATTGGTGCATGATCTATTTATTAGTGAAAACTCCATCTCGATTGTTCAAGCCGTTTCTGAGTTAGAGCGTGGATAGACGGACTGACGGAGGGAGAGTTATACGGACAGAACAGATCCATAATGGGTTTGCAACACATAATAATCATTGAGAATACTTACTTATAGTAATTTTCAAAGCTGTTGGGTGTAGTGGAATTTTATGAAAACAAACGTTAGGAAGAAAAATGTGCAAAAATCTTTCTCAAGACTTTCTAAGATGAAAATCTATAAAATTATTATTTTTAATCAACATGAAATTCGGAATTACATAACAATCGACATATGCGAATGCCTTAGCAAAATTTAAGAAAGGGTCAGTAGTATATTCATTAGAAATACTTAATATTTACCCAGCTGTGTGTTGGGCGAATGGAAGAATTATAGGTAGGTATGTTTGTCAAAACTCACACTTTCGCTCCCCAAATTATGACTGCCACTACTATACAGGGTGAGTAATCTTTTCTAGTATAATCTTTCTCCACTTTCACCGTAGCTCCTCCCAACATATGTGGTTGGTAGCAATATTTGCGAACCATTATTTTTTAGAAAAAGGGATTCAGTAATGTAGAGAGGGTTAGTTGAGAGAATAAACCCAACGTCGAGGAATGGGGTATAATTACATCGCATATGCTCTAATTCATTCAACAGAGAACCTGCCGATCCCTTTGTCTGCCGCTGCTTTGCAACAGCCTAATGTCTAATCAAAGCAGACATTAAAAAAATTTCTGTGACTCTAACCCATTCTGTAACGCTGATAGTTGGCGAATTGAGAGAAAAAGACAAATCAAGGAATGGGGTATGATCCCTGTTATCTACTCCACCTCACTCAACAGATAACTTGTCGGCCCCTCTCTTTGGTTCTCTGCTTTGCGAAACTGTTTTACATTGCTCATTTCTTATTTCAATCTAGATCCCACTCAATCGTAGCTTTTGTTTATTTCTTCCAACATTCTGATGTAGCTGACTGTTAATTTTTATGTAAAACTTCTTAGCGATGACATTAAAAAAGGCGTCATGTGAACGCATGCTTTCTAGAGTACTAAAAAGTTTACTCACCTTCTACTGCATAACGCTTACTTTAACTAAGGAGAAGGTAAGGTAAATTAAGGAACTTTTTAATGTTAGACAACCGTTGAAAATGGGAGAGGGGGGCATTAATTTGACGTGTTGTGAGATTGGCTGAAATTTTCATATCTATTAGTGCAACTTTTGTCATTACAGCGACAACATTCCATATGTAGTTTGTCTGCTTTGGGGTCATGACGATTGAAGTACTTTGTGAGTAGCGAGAAAATATTAAAAGTTTGCACATACGTTCCAAATACCGATTCGTGATTCACGACATAATATGTTTTGTTTCACAGCTAAAGGACCATATAGTTAGCAGTAGGAGTGCTAACTGCACGGCAGTGCAACTGCTATCCTGCAATTAATTTCCCAAGAAAATAAAAAGTTAATTGATACTTTCTTTCTTTTTTTCGTGAGACATTCTGGCTGGTCGGGGTTATATTAGGAGGTTACAAATAATTGGATTATAATTTATAAACAAAAATAGGATTATTTTGAAAAAAAAAAATAGTCGTGTGTCTGAGTATGCGCACGAGTAAAAGAAAGAAGCTAAGATTCAGGGGAATTCTATCTTAGAATAATCTTCGTTTATAAACTGCCACACTGCACCGCACCGCGCACTGTCGAAATTTTTAAAGTTAAAAACTGCTTTTTATTCTTAATTTACTTCTGTGAATCAACGGTCTGTTTAATTGATTAGATTAATTCAAATTAGTTTAATTTACCTCCAGTCTAAACAATTAGACTCGTTTCTTGTTCACCCATAATCTAATATAGTTCAAATGGACTATGTAAGTGAACAAGAAATAGTATCGCTACATAGTTAATAGATTTACAAGGTAATAAAACCATAAAACGTGAAGGGAATTAGAGTTATTCCTTTAGCTATTAATACAAACTGTCCGTTCTGCGACCTTTCGTCACAGAATGTTCGTCACAGGGAATATTCATCACGGAAAGTTCGTCACACGGATTATTCGTCACGCGGAAAGCTTGTCATACATAATATTTGACACTACGAATATCCGTCACACGGAAAGTTCTTCGCACCGAATACTCATCACTTGGAGAATTCCGTTTCAAATATTAAAAAGTTGTTGGTGAAATGCAAGCAAGAAAATTCAAGAGAGAAGAGAAATTGCTATTCAATATCACAGTTGTTCCGATTTTGCCGTCGGGGTATTGCAACTCGCGGCGTTGACGTTTGTTCCATCGGTGGATGTCATCATCGTTTTCGATGCATTAGTAGATAGTGAATGAGTATTTGCTACGGTCATTGGTGTCATATTTTGAACTCACACGGGTTGGAATATTCGACAGACGTCAGATAAGGCAGAAACCACAATATCATATACAACTTTAGATCTGCAGGAAGGCTTAACTGAAGAAAGTTATGGGATTTAAATGCAGAATATGAAATTCGTCTGGGAAAATTGATTTATGAAGTTTAATGCGATCCCTTTGAGAAACGGAGTGGAACAATACAATGACCTTGTTGCCTATTTGCACCAAACCGCACATAAACTTGATTTAGCTTTTTATGCATAGTTTCCATTACTAACTTATGATGATAAGATGGTAACTATAGTAATGAAAACGGCTATAGTTACTACAATTTTACTATGTTTCCATTAACATTATTTTTACTTAGTTACTACTTATCTTATGCGCGTATGATAAAAAAAAAACCACCACAATTCAAATCTTTCATTGGAATGTACTGCAGTTACTCACTTATCTTATCGTAGTTGGTTTTAACTATCGTAATCGAAATGCCTAGGCATTATGATTCAAACCTAAGAGAATTTGGAAAATTAGCTATTCAGTAGATTTGTTTGTATTTCGTATGTGTATTTGTTTACACATACGAATTGTATAATTTGTGAATTATGTTCTGAATTTTTTTTAAGCTAATTTTAACTCAAATTTTAGAATTTTGTGCTTTGGTAGACAACCTTTATTCAGATGTTAAATGAAATTTAGTAAAATTTGATATGATGGTTTAAAACAATTTTGGAATTCAGATAAATTTTGCATAATAAGAAAACTAACTGAGGTGGAGAAAGGTCAAACAATAATTTTAGTCGATGTTGCAGATGCCCTTAGTTAATTGTATAAGTAAATGATCAGATCACTTCATTCTATCCAAGATTACTTGAATTTACTGGGAAATCCTGCTCCAAAGAAGAAACGATGCCCAAATGAAAAACTTTCTCCAACTTGTTATAACGAACTTTGACGCAACTCAAATATTTGGATTATAATTCCAATAGGATTATCCCGCTTGTGATAATAATTGAACTGCCCCGAATCTTGGTTAATTGTTTTTATACTTAAGATACATTTGAATAATTCAAGTTTAAATTAGATTTATAATTGTTTATAGCATCTGTCATAAATATCTTGTGGGTTTAAAGTTCTCAAAGGTTTCCATTTCCAATTTACAGTAATCAATAATCATATTGTTTTGTTTAATATTTAACGCAAAAGCTATTTTTATAAAGTGACAACTGTTGTAAGTTTACTATTTTGTCTTATAATTATAAACTACATGAAAATCAAAAACATTTTGAAATTTTTTGACAATTATTGTATAACCATATTACATTTAATCACATTTAAATTAATAAATTTTCAATAAAAAAAAGTGTCACAAATCATTTTCTAATACTTGCGGATTCTTTTCACACAAAATGGAATAACTCTGTTAAGTTGAACTAAAAGTGAGCGTAGCGTATGCCGACTTTTGATTATTTTCTTTATGAGAGTGACCTCGAGCTTGAACAAGCAACAAATTGTTCCTTCTTTTGGAAAAAACTTTGGCAAATGTCATATCAATGGCAAAGAAAAATTTTTTATTGTAAACCAGCAAAAAACAACATATAGGTGAAACATTTTAAGTTATGCTTAATAAAACTAAAGTACAGATATAAAAAACTCAAGAAAACGCAATTGCCTCAAAAGTTAAACGTTGAAGAACAATCGCCAAATAATTAACCTCAACCCGCATAAAAGTATATGATTTTTGTTGTCGTTGATGGATTTAGTATGGTTTCTAGTCATTTTCTATATATGTCCAATTATGACATTTTGTAACTAAAATCTGGTACTTGAGGGTTAAGTAAAAGGTTCCACTGAAGCTTTATAGCTTTTGTGTAACTTTTTGAAGTTTTTGAAAAAAATAAAGATTCAAATTCAATCTGCGAATAATACATCTTCAACATCAGTATATCAAACTTGACTTTGCAACCCCTATATTCCAAATTTAGTATAAAAAAAGTTTGACCTAAAGGTTTCTATAAAAAAATTTTGACAGTATAGAAATGAATTCAAAAAAAAAGTTTTCAACTCTACTCAACGAAGTGTAGATTTCACCCGTGTGCAGATAAAATTGAATGGTTCATAGAATTTGAATTCTTGAAAATTGGGTCATGCCATTGGTCCTCCGTTTTGTAAATTTGGCTTTCTAGATTTCCTCTAGACTATTGGTGGACTTCCTGAAGTGGAATTGATTGGGGTGATGGGAAAGGTGATCCTGTTTGAGGTAAATGTTGCATAACTGTAAGTAGGGCTTTCTCTATGACTTTGAGGTAGAGAGAGACAGGATGAATTTCTATAATGATGGGCCGTCGCTCTGGAAATGATCCAGAAAGACTCATTCCGGATGGGCCGCTTTCGAAAAACTCTCGTCGTAAACATAGTTGAGGAGGTGGAGGGAAATTTTTGAACCAAAATGTAAGGGAGGGAAAAGGTAGAAGATGAGAAACCAAAAATAAAAAGAACGCCGTTTCAATTCAGAATTTACCGCCTCCACTTTCAAGAAGTGGAGTAAGTAACCCATCACCATTACGGAAAAAACAACTCCTTCATACCCTCTCACTTTCACTTTATCTTTATTTCCTAACGCTTTCACTGAAAGCAAGAGAAACTGGAAATAAATCCTTACAAAAACTATATTGTTCAAGTTTTTTTCTATTATTTTGAAATGACTCAAAGGCGAAATCGAAAAAAAAAGTTGGAGTTTTTTTTTTATCTCACTGAGGCTATGAGGGTTATTGACCCTCGGTGCTTGAATGCTTAGATAAAATAGAATATACTGGGTGGTCTATATTTTTGGGGTTTTTCTTGGATTTGTAATTTGTCATGGTCATATGAGTCATGAGTCATCCTCCCATGCGACCTAATGTTGATTATGATTAAAGTCGCTTTATCCTGCATAGTGTTAGAAAGGTAAGTGGACTCTCCCACTTCCTTTAAAACTTTTACCCTTCCTCCCCTTCTTCTAATATACACAAAAATTAGACTCGTCGTCCCAAGCGTCCTTTTTTCTTCCTGAGACGACGAGTCTCATCAGAAGCAGAAAAAAGAAGAGTCAGTCTAATACCGGCTCTCTCAGACTCAACTCCTCTACCCCAGCCATTTTGGATTCTCGGTTTATTCTTTGGTTTTGGAATTGGTTTTCACCAATTCCTGGATTTTAGGTGAAGGGTATTTCGACCCTTCACCCTTAGTAAGTTATCCCTTGACCTCTGACCTCCCTTTCCTTACCAATTCCCCCTTATTTAATTGGTTTTTTCCATTTATCCCCAAACCCATCCAATTCCCAACCCAAACCCCGTCACTTCCCCGACCCTATCCCAATATCCCCAAAATACCAATCCCATTCCCAAATCAATCATAACCTCCCAAATTATCCCCAAGTCCCCCGTAAGGCACCCTACTGTCTTACAATAGGGTGGTGTCAAGACGAAAGATTCCTCATTGTGTTGTTCGGGTTAAGCAGTATACTGTAGTTACTGATCTTGGATCGGTACCGTTCCTTGAGCTACACTAACAATCTAGCACTGGTACAAGAGCTCTTTCTGTTGGCTTTTCAGTCTTTAAGCACTTTGACTAGCCCTGGAGCCAGACTGACCGTATTTTCGTGATTAGGAATCTGGACCCAGACCGTGATTTCAACAATCCCGATAAAGTTTTTTCAGTAGAATAAGATAAATGTCAATGTCTCAACTCCATTCAGCAGTTCAGTAGAAGTTTGCATAGAAGGATTCAGATCTACTTCTTAGGGGGGTTACTCGTAAAAAGTTTGACATGCGAACACATCTCCAGTAGAATATGTTGATAAAGCTGTCTCGCAGTCTCTTACAAGGCGAAAGCGAAACTGAATTAACCCGAGTGGGTTCACTGGTTAGAATTATTTCTCTCAACTCATCAATTTGAGATCGAGAAGGATAGAGACAAAACGAATGAATAAACACCTACTGTCGTTTAAAGAAACAAGGGAGGTGTCGCTTGAGCAATTCAATTAGGCAAATCCTCATGGTCGATCATTCGAAAATTAAAAATTTAAATTGTGCAAAGGGTAGTAAGTATGGCATAAATATCAATAAAATAAATTACGAGCATGCAAGGATGCAAATAGAATATTAAATTAAATTTAGAGTGTTAAAGTTAGTCGAGAAGTTGTTAAATGTTAGAAATTAAAAGTGATAACTAAAATGTGAAATTTGGATCTCAAGTTACTTCTGCAACCTCTTTGATGAGTTGAATTAGGTCCTTAAATATTAGAAAACCGAAAGAAATACGTCTTGCTTTTATATTTTAGTGTTNTTTGATGAGTTGAATTAGGTCCTTAAATATTAGAAAACCGAAAGAAATACGTCTTGCTTTTATATTTTAGTGTTCGGTATGTTCAAATGATTGTTCACGATTGGCTTACCTACTATTGCACGTGTTAGTCACAATAAATATAAAACTGTAATTTATAAGTTAGAACCTCTTAAATTGTAAACACATTTAGCTGCTTATTACCTGAAATAAGTCTCCAGTTTACCACCGAGACTAAAATTTAAGGTTTATACACTGGTACTGCTAGATATGGGGTCGAGGATTGATGCCTCATTACGCTGTATCCATTAAATAGAAGATCGATTATTTGCTTAATAACAGCAAAATTTCAAATTTCTTCTCAAAAAATTTCAATATTGTGCAAAATTATATAAAATTATGCAAAATTATGCAAACTTATGCGCTACTTTGAAATAATGTAATTTATGAGTTTTATGCGGAACAAGTTGGTGGCAATCGTCATAATTTTTTGGTGCGATGACACTACAAATATGAAATTGACGATAAGGGCTAATTACGATTATGCAATTTTATGCAAATTATGCAATTGTTTGTCCTTACTCATGAGTGTACTCGTGAGTCAAGAGTCTACTCCTGAGTCGAATGTGATACTCTACTAACAACACATTGTTGCTTTATTTGAGATTAGATAATTAGTGTGATATTTAATGTGAGTTAACTTTAAACTTCGACTAACTACACAACTCAGAAACTCAAACTAATAAACCAATAANTGATATTTAATGTGAGTTAACTTTAAACTTCGACTAACTACACAACTCAGAAACTCAAACTAATAAACCAATAAACCTTAACTTAAAGTAACCTATGTTAAAACCCCACTCATTCCTATGGACAAGAAGACGCAAGTTTTGAGTATTTGTAGTGTTCTGATTCTTCTATGTACTGGACCAGGGTTCGAAGTCGGATTTAAATCATGATTTAAATCCGATTTAAATCCGATTTAAATCCGATTTAATCCAAAAATAAAAATCAATGATTTTTTGGATTTTTATTTTTACCCACTTAGACAAACTTGAAGATAAATTTAAGCATTAACACTGCATCCAAATGCAGAATTCTAGCTTCAATTTCGTTTTAGGTGTAATAAAGTACTTGAACACTTGTAAATTTTTAATCTGAAAAATTATTTTCAGAAAAATCCGTAATCTNTCTAGCTTCAATTTCGTTTTAGGTGTAATAAAGTACTTGAACACTTGTAAATTTTTAATCTGAAAAATTATTTTCAGAAAAATCCGTAATCTGCAAAGTTTAAAAAAACTTTTTTTTTAATGCCCTTTCAGACATCATATTTTTGATTTCTGACGAACGAAATATAAAAATCCAAAAAATCGGATTTTTTGGATTTTTTCGAACTCTGTACTGGACTAGGTAAAAAGTAATGTCTTTTGATATAACACACAATCAATTCTTAGTTGNATTTTTTCGAACTCTGTACTGGACTAGGTAAAAAGTAATGTCTTTTGATATAACACACAATCAATTCTTAGTTGTAAGCTATCTAACGCTTGTTTTAATAAAGGTCACTTTCACACCTGAAAAAATATTTCTATACACATAACTGACTGTGAAACTGATTGGTGAAAGTGATGAATCAACAAATTCATACTTTGATTGATTACTCTTTCATCCAAAATAACATAATACCAACAAAATTTGAACTTTTTATCATGACTTTTTTTTCTGTCCGTGGATTACAACAATCTCATTTCTTATCGTTTAAATTTCGATAAGTTTGAATTCTACCAATTTCCAGATTTCTATCAACTTTTTCATTTTCTTTTTCTGTAGCACACTACTTTAGAGAAAGTGATGAAAATGTATTGGGCGTGTCCTGTGTGTCCGAACTGGAGTGTTATGGCTCAACTATTGATTTTAATCTTAGTCATCTACACGTCTAAACACATCAGTAAAAATTCGAATATAGTAGAATCTCGTTCAAATCCAATCATAAAACAACACTTTCCCATCACCATCATTTCTCAAAACTTTCACTCTAAAATCCATATGTACTCCATCTGAGTGTAATTATGTAAATGGAGAGAGAAAGTGGTGAGTTTTAGATGAGAATGTAATTAATGGTAATGTTCTAGTTCTGGACAGACAAATGAGGTTCCGTAGGAACGACATCAAATAGAGATTATCTATTACCATCCTAAAAACTTTCATTAATCAATCCAATGGATTACTCTTCAACTCAACTAAAACTACTATCCAATCGGAGTCATTTGATTGACTTTATTTAATTTTTTGTATAAAAAGGATATTTTTTGCAAAAATAAAAACAAACATTTTTTTAAGTATTTTTTTTAAAGTATAAAATCCAAAACGGTTAGTCAAGTAACTGTTCTAGGTGTATGTAAAGTTTATTGTTTCGGTATCCACTTTGTGATCCTGTTGACACAGGACTTACTCATGGGAGAAGAAAATGGTTAGGATTACTTGGTCGAATGATCAAACGAGAAGTTAAGGAATCAGAGACTTTCTCTCCAGACTTTCACCTCACACCACTTTCTCCAATGAGCCTTTCACTTTTATGGTACGAACGGTATACAGGGTGTTTAAAATAAAACGTTACTGATTTTCTCCGACTTTCACCAAAATTGATTGAATCCAGCAAATTACACTATCTGTGGCAGTTGGGTGAAGTTGTCTTACATTTAAGTACAAAATAAAAACTATAAAAAAATCAAACAAACCCAACATAAAATATAAATAGTACGTGTAATACAGATACCAATAAGTGACTTCCACCTTTTACAAAATAAGATTATGACATTGGTTCAATGAAATGAAGTTTCGCGTCTAAGAAAGATATTTTAGATATTCAGTAAAACAAAAATGCTGATTCGGTTGTAAGGGACTTACAAGACGTGCAAGAGCTGGATGGATTTTGCAAAAACATTGTTGTCCTTGTGATCTGTGAGCTTAACCGTATAGACTTTCCATCACTTTAAATTCTTATTTATTAAATTTATAAATTTAATAATTAACAAATTTTCTTCTTCAATTATTTTTTTTTCAAATAACTTCACTTTGGCAGTTAGGGAGCAACCGAGATTAACGGCGACTTGGGCAGGCAAAACTGTCGGCCTGAATGTTTATCAAAAAAGTATGGATATATAGTTTGAACAATTACGTAATTGTGTGATTGTCAATAACACAGTTACGTAATTAGGTGATTGTCAATTACACAATTATAATTACAAGCAACCAATTACTGTAATGTTTAATCGATTACATTTGGAGAGTAATTGTAATTGGCTTTGATACGTTGTCGTAGTTTTATAGACCTGAGCCTAACTGTTTGGGTATGTTTATAATACTGATGCTGGCTACACTCCGTCCACTTTTATGACTTTAGCGCCAGCTAAAAGGATGTCTCAAATGTTTCTGAGTGAAAGCTAGTTTCTTTAGTAACGTTTTATTTTGAACACCCTGTATATCCTCACCACCAACTCATACAAGTTTAAATGCTGACGACGGTGATAAATAGAGAATGTCTTTGATTATACAGACCTTTTGCTCAATGGGGCTTAATTTTCGTCTCTTAATTTTCACCTTATTCTTCTCCAAATTACCACACCAAGTCGACATTTCTTCCAATTTTACTTCTTACAAGTAAGCGCATGAGTAAGATATTAATACATTTTTGTAACATTATTCGTTGACGCTATGTCATTTTGTCCCATGACCATTATTCCCAGACTAGTCTCCAATGACAACTAATCCCATCGAAAATTATACTTTCCATCATCGATAACTAAGCTCAAAGACAACTAATGAAAAGAAGTATTGTTATATACATAGATGTTTTAGGTTTTTGTATAAATGTACAGTGTGTGTAACTATATTTGGTGGTGGGTTGTTGGTGTTTTGAAATCAGGTCCCTGTAATGAATAATGATTCACTGTTGCCAGATTTTGAAAGAAAGAATTTTTTTTGTTACAGTTGACACACCAGTTTCTCGATAAAATAAATAGAAATATTGTATTTATTTAAATAGAAGCCTTTTTTGAATATATGTTTCTTATCGATCAGTAGTCACAGAACTTTATCCAAGTTGAACGTAAAAACCGCCTTTGAATAAAAGTCCGCCGATTTTAATGGTAGCGTCAAATTACAAACTAATTTCAAATTCTGTTCTCAAACCCAACTTATTTAAAATAGACATGAAAAGAAATGATGCTAAATTGGAAGATAAAATGTTGGAAATCAATGAACAGTGGGAATAAAGAAGGGATTTTAAGCTTGTACTTTTAAAACGTCTGCTGATGGACTAAAAAAAGATAATTCATTGTTTGATACTAGAAAAGACTATGAACTTTTTAAGTCTCAAACCTATCTAAACCCATCCAATTTGTTTGTGGTCAGTCCAATCCAACTCAAAATGTGTACTGATTAAGAATGCCAACGTTTCGTTTCGTTTCATGGCTGTAATGGAAACGAAACGGTAAAGGAAATCTTGAAAACGGAAACAATAAGAGAAATTTTGAAAACGGAAACGATAAAGAAAGTTTTGACTAGAAAACGAAATGGGAAACGAAACGGAAACGTTAAGAATAAAGTATAAATTTTGGATCAAATATTTCATTGCAAATTTCTTTTAAAATCCTCAACGTTTCAGAAACTAACATTTTAGATATGCGAATCATCTTTAACTTTGAGATTGACAGCTTCAAAGAATGCCCTGACGTATTTAAATTAAGATTTGGAATTTCAGTATTAAGCGAAATTAAGCGTTCAGATTAAATTAAGAAAATAAAATCACTAATATTAATTATTATTTATTAATTATTAATTAAAATCATTACATTTATCACTTGATAAGTAATCCTATTCAGCAAAATTACACTCAGGAGTCAATTTTAATTTGGTTTACATTTATTTCACAACGTCTGAACTTTATTCCGATTTTCAAATTTTGTTTCGTTCCGTTTCGTTTATGCTGTTTGTCGTTTCGCATTTCACTTGAAACGGAAACTTAACGATAAGCATCCGATTAAAATTGTGAAACGAAAACGAAAGGAAACGGTGATTTTTGTTTCGTTTCGTTTCTGGAACGAAACGTCTCTGGTCGCTCATCTCTATTTGGAAACCGGAGATGTATGTTCTAGCGCACAAATATTTCTTCAAAAGGTCGGTTTGAAAATAGATTAAGTGATTTTCTGTTGGAGAAAGTCGATGGCAAGCACTTAACTAACAAAGCTACCTGAGAGGTCTGGCTATTACATGGTGTGGGATAATGAGCGTTTAAAAGCGACATACAGAATATACAGTTTACAGAAACTGAAAATTTTAATTCTCAAGTTAATTGGTGTTTAGATTTAGAATGTGTGAAGGGTTTTGTTAAACGTAATTGGTTTATGGTTGAATAAGTGTTTTGTATGTGGATTATGAAACTGAAACCGCTTTCAAGTAGTAGTTGTGCCTAGATTAGCAGCCGCATCGAAAATATTAAATTTGACTAAAAGCCGCTGCTATTGTTCGACTAAAAACGATATTTGATCCTCGCTTTGAAAAACTACACCGAGAGCTAAGAAAAAATTAAAATAATATTTTGGAAACAAAACTTCAAAAATAGATTTGGAGTTGATCGATCATTAATTTTGACATTCTATATCACAATTATTAACCAATATTTCTTTTTTACAATAAAGTCTTCACCTGGAGCGTGGATGCAAAATGAAAATAATTTTATTCCTACTAATTCTTACCAAAATTGCTAATCCTATATAGAACGCTTTCAAACTGGTAGTCTAGTCTTTTTGTATGCTTATCAATTTCTCATTATAATTTTTTAAAGTTGCAAATCAAACATTTTCATTCCCTACCTACATTTAAGAGCATGCGTTAGCAAGCGTATGCTAATATAAAATTTATTTAATACGACAGGAGACAAACGTGAACAAAAAGCCTTATTGAGTGCACTCATCATGTGCTTCTCATCTCTATGAAGCGTTAGCTAAAACATGCCTGATACAAACTTTCATTTCTCAGCTTTTTGCAATCCACAGTTTCCGTGACCATGATCTTTGCGCTCCTTGGTTGTTCATCGAGGAAACAAATAGGAAAAGGATTTGCATTAATATTTTTTTCTCCCACTAAATACTTTTCAGCTTTCCGTGCTACTTCAAAGTTTAATACAATGCAAGTGTGAACGGGGAATCGCGAAAGGCAAGTTTTGATTTTCGAGTGATTCAACCGTTTTTAACACAAAATTCCGTTGATACTGTGAGTGTGAACTCGAGCAGAAGACTATTGACGATGTGCATGAGAACAGATGCCTCCGGGATACATCGAATGACGGCTATATGAATCCGAGGAATTCAGAAGCATCGTGAAAACCATTTTGGATTCACTCTGTCTACATGATATATTTACAAATTTTAGGGTTTTCTAAAAGTGGATTGCTTTTTAGTTTTTAAAATGTAACTAGTTCCACGATATAGGCAGTTCTGGCAGTCATTGCGTTCGCAATACATGATATTTCGCTTGAAGCTGAACTTTCCATAGGGCAGTGTAGGAGGTAGATGCCCATACTAGATTTTCTTCACTCATTTCTATTTATTACTTTACTAATTTAAATAAAAAGTTCTATTAAACGTTTAGTAAACGACTAAGTTTCCACTGATATTTACTTACTTAAAATATGCACTTGAATTCAAATGTTCTCATCTTGCCATGCTACCGCACCTTCATTTTTGACGTATGCCTTGAAAATGTCTCTAATTTTGGATGCACTGACTACTTAGTTATTGCTTCCGAAATTTGAAACATTCTCTAGGTCGCTATCTCCTTTCGTAGTAGTACTCCAGTACCGAGTTAGTTTACATGTGCTTGTATCGGTTGCATTCGTATTCATAACACACTTGGTAATAAGATGACTATATAGATTAACACAAATTTTGACAATCAGGTTTGCTAGCTGATGATCTGATGTGGTAGGGAAATAGGAAATTCTCCATCCTGTAGCTAATATACCAAAGGCATTGTTTCAATAACCGTAAGAGCTGTATACAACCGGTAATTAAAAATCCGTTGGTTTTTTGGATGAAATTTTCCAGCATATGGTTGAATTTTGTACTGCTTCAATGAAAAAACGTCGTCCAACAATGCAACCAACTTTCGAAGAGGAAGCCCAATTTGATCCAATTCCATAAGTTTCCGTTATATTGACGTTGGAAAAACTCTCCGTCGGATTGTGGTCCCCTTAAGTCAGTTTTCACGGTTGCAAATTTATCAGTTGGGTAGACCACACCTGGGAGGTTTTACTTTAATTTTTACATGTTTTTACATTTGTTTAATTATGTTTTTACATACATAATTTTTACATGAGAATTTTTAGGCGTTTTCCATCAGTCGCTGTAACTGCATTTAGATAGTTTCATGTTGTGCGAAATCTATTTTCGTTTAGGATCCATTGTTCAGTGCTTGGCGGTTTCAAATATAGTGCTACGTCTTCTAATAAATTGAAAGCATAATCTCCATAACAAGCTCAGCAACTGACTGAGGAGTGATTCTGTAGCTGAACGCCATTGAGAGTTTGTTCTTTCCGGATGCAAGGTAGGTGTGATGTTTTCGATACAATACATTATAACCAAATCAGTTTTATTACCACTTCAAATTCTTACCGTGTGATCAACGCTAATTTTTCGTTTGGGGAAATTGGGACTTCATTACTTTTACTGCGTACAATAATCGGCAAAGCTGTGTTTAAAATGTCATAGTTTAGCTTATCACTTTTACATCAAAAGGATAATGATACAAACCTTCGTTAAACTGCAATTAGCGAAATTTTTGCATACTTAAAGAAGCGAAAGTGGTAGTTCGATCTGCTTGGGGTTCCTTGGGTAAAAAAAATTTTTTCTTTTTTATAGCACACGGTTTTTGAAAATATACTAATGTATGTCTGATATATTTACCACGATATTTAATTTTCAATCACTTTCTGAATCTGTGAAAACTTATTAGGCGAATCAAGTGTTTTCTATGATATGATCCTGGTTAAGGTAAAATTTGCTGTAAAGATTTCTCAAGAAATGTACAGAGGAAAGTAAAGGAGTAAAGCTCAAAAGTTATTTCCTTTCGGTGTTTGAAAAATGTTTGGGTGACAATTAGGGAAGTCGAGTGTAACATCATGGTAATTAAAATCATGGGCATGGAAAGTTTGAATAATCCATTAAAGCGTACAGTGGTGATATCGCCATTTCGTTCCTAGAACTAAACAAAACGGAAATTACTCCTTGTTTTGTTTTCGTTTCAAAATTTTGATCCTATAAGCGAATCGTTTCGCTTCCAATAGAAAACGAAACGCTATAAATCATAAACGAAACAAAACAAACCAAAAACCGTTACGTGTTTTGATGTTGCAATTTTAATGAAAATATTCATTTAAATTTGCTGTTTAAATATAAAATTGTTGTATAACAAAATATTTCATTCCCCAATTTCTAACATTTTTCTTACTATTTCCGTTTTGTTTCGCTTCCCTTTTCCATTTTCGTTTCGCTAACCGTTTCGTCTTGTTCGGATGATTGCTTTTCTTAATCTTACGTTTCCGTTTCACAGGAGTCTTATCGTTTCGTTTCAGTTTCAGCC
>NIPM01001859.1:0-14033 GCA_002738285.1 Holacanthella duospinosa
TTTACCTTAATATCAGATACAGTAGACTTTGGCATATTAAGTTTATTTGCCACATTCCTTATAGAAGTTTTTGAATCCTTCTTAAAAATTTTGCATTAAAAATTGATTTTTTGGAGACTGGCCGCCCTGGAATATTTTTGTAACTCACTTGGCCATAATCCTCATATCTCTTTATCATTTTATATATCGTTTGTTTTGGTGCACATTCTCGCACAAAGTGCTCGACAGTCATTTTCTTACTATTGTTAGCAACGTTTTTATAAAAGTGAATAACACGCGTTTCAAAACCTTCATTTTTTATACGATTCATTTGTATTCAAAGATTTAGTTAGAATTCTGGTTATATAATTATTTTGTATTTAGTGTAAATTTATATAAATATTTAGAAAATTGGTCACTTATAATAAAAAAGCGGCAAAATCAATCATGAAACTTATTCTCCCTATTTCCCTGACATCCTATATCCCCAAAAAAAATTACAATATAGAAAATACTACATTATAAAATAGAGTTAAGTTATATTGAAATACACTGAGCATATTTAAAAGATTAATGATTTTTTTAAAGAAATTTAATAAAACATAGATCTTATAAACTCTTTTATAAAAAATGCACCGCAAAATGATACTTATAATTTAATTTATTTATTTAAAAGAAGCGAAGTTTGGTATATCCAAACTTTATACCAAATTTTGGATTTTTGTATAAAAATTCAATATTTTTTTAAAAGAGACATTAACAAAAGTCCATCAAAACTGTGCAAAGTTCCCTCACAATACGGTATTGAAAAAAAACTGACTGTTAGTTTTAATGAAAAAAATCAATTTTTAAAACGAGAAAAAATCAGTTTTTGGCAAGAAAATGATAAAAGACGAAGCAATGAAAAGCAAGAAACGAAAAGTCAACGCTAGATTAGAAACAAAAAAGATCGAAACTAAAACGATAGAACATGATACTAAAGAGCAAGAATCTCAATCCAAAGTTGAACCTAATTTAGAACTTGAAATGGATTCAACTTCCGCCAAAGATCCTATTTCGTTTGACGATTTCGGTCTATCTGAAAGCACAATGAAAGCAATAAGAGAACTTGGGTTTACTAAACCAACGGAGATCCAAAAGAAATCCATCCCTGTAGGTATGGAAGGATATGACATTTTAGGTAAAGCCAAAACTGGTAGTGGCAAATCCCTCGGCTTTTTAATTCCGACCATCGAACGTTTATTACAGTTGAAGTTCAAATCACGCAATGGTCTAGCCGCTTTGGTATTGAGTCCTACCAGGGAATTGGCGATTCAGTTGTTCAATGTTTGCAAGGAATTATGCTCTCATCATGGTTTTACTTTTGGTCTTTGTATGGGTGGTGCTAATCGAAATTCAGAAACTAATAAGCTTAATAAAGGTGTCAACATTTTGATTGCTACTCCGGGTAGATTGTTAGATCATTTACAAGTAACCCATCTCATTCATCCTCATTTTTGCGTCATACCCTTATTTTATCGTCATAATTCATTATTTTGTGGTGGTATTTAGAACACCGTTGGTTTTGTTTATAGGAATCTGAAGATCTTAATATTAGATGAAGCTGATCGTATTTTGGAATGTGGATTTGAGGAAGAATTGAATCAAATCTTGAAAATTTTACCATCAAAAGGACGACAAACCATGCTATTCTCGGCAACTCTGACTAAGAAGGTTGAAGATTTAGCTCGGATGTCCATGTCGAAATCGCCAATTTACATTGATGTCGACTCCTCCATCAATGAGAATCAAATTACGAGCAACAGTAATGCTACGGTAGATACTTTGGAACAGGGGTATGTTATTGTTGATTCGGATAAGAGATTTGTGTTATTGTTTACATTCTTGAAAAGATATTATAAAAATAACAAAATCATAGTGTTTTTCAGCTCATGTAACAGTGTAAAATACTACGAGGATCTATTGAACTACATCGATCTTCCCGTCCTCGCTCTTCATGTACCATCCTCTCTCTTTTTAACCTAATGCTTTTGTGATTAGGGTAAGATGAAGCAACAAAAGAGGACAAATACATTTTTCGAATTTGTAAATGCAGAAAAGGGGATATTGATTTGTACGGATGTAGCAGCACGTGGATTGGATATACCAAAGGTCAATTGGATAGTCCAATATGATCCTCCTGATGACCCAAAAGTAATTTTACGAATTTCATACCTACGCCCGCATCCATCCATCATATTTAAATGCTTTTTGTTTAGGATTATATTCATCGAGTTGGTCGAACAGCTAGAGCAGGCAATCAAGGTAAATCGTTGCTATTTTTACTGCCGCCAGAGATCGGGTTCCTCCTATATTTAAAGAAAGCTAATATCCCACTCAATGAATTGGAATTTCCACCTTCCAAATTGATCAATTTACAGCCTCAGTTGGAGAACTTGATCAGTAAGAATTATCATTTACATAAATTGGCTACTGATGCTTATAAAAGCTATTTGAATGCTTATAATTCGAGTCAATTGAAATTGGTCTTTGATTTGAATAAGCTTAGTTTGAGTGATGTGGCTAAGTCGTTTGGGTTCATTTCTCCACCGTATTTTAATTTGGGTAGTTCTCGATATTTTAATTGCTTTTGTATAGCTGATCAGTTTGCGAACGCTAAAAAGAGACGTAGAATTCAATAAATTACTTATTTTATCATTGTATTTTGCATCTGGATCAAAAATATTTTGTCCAAAGTATTGATTATAAAAGATCGAAAGAAGTCTGCAAAAACAATTTTCAAAATCACGCTATTCTTCTTTGCAATAGAGAGTCGACAGAGATACGATATCCAAAAAGAACGACTAAGAGCATTTAAGCCAGAGGCGTAATCAGTAGTAAAAAAGGTAAGCAATGTATACCCTGGTATTTCCACAAATTATGTATACCGGTGCTTCTTATTCATTTTTCTGTAGAATTTTGATTAAAATCAATCAAATAATTTTTGATGTTTATATATTACGCCGTTTTACGCAAAAAGGTATGCGAATTTAATTAATAATAAATATGCAAATTAATATCTAGTGCCAACATTTATATATAATATTTTCTATAAATTAAGCTTTATTTTTAAAGCATATTTGTTTAAATTACTATAATGGATAACTTACAAAAATTGAAAAATTCAATAACCGATAAAGAACAACGTGTATTTATCAAATTTGGAGTAATTCTAGGCCACAGTTCGGGAATAATACACAAAGAATTGGTTAAAACGATAGGAGACAAGGCCTATAAATATAATACAGTGAAAAATATGGTTTCTAAGTTTAATAAGTGCCAAAATTGCGTTGAAGACACTAGAGGAGGCGATACAAGTAACCATTTAATAAAAGAAAATACAATTGAGAAAATTAAAGAATATCTTGCTGAAAGTAGAGTCTGGTCGTGCCTCGAACTTTCCATGTTAGTAAATTGTAGCAAAGCTACTGTTTAGCGGTATTTAACAGAAGATTTACAAATGAAGAAATTATTGAGCAAATAGGTTCCTCATTTTCTCACACAGGAACAAAGAGAACATAAAGTATTAGCATGTAGATATAATTTGGAGTAGTTATCAAAACAAAAAACCCTAATAAACAGAACATTGGCTATAGATGAAACTTGGCTTACTTTATATATGCAACCTCAGCGTGACCAATCTCGATTTTGGAAAACTAAGGACGAAAACCCACCACAAATTGTAGCACAATCATACTATCAGAGAAAAAGAATGCTTATACTAGCAATGGATTATAATGGTGTTGCATATTGGAAGCTTTGTACACCTAAAGAGACTGTATCTTCAGCAGTCTATATTGGCTTTATTAATGAAGTTTTACTAAAATGGCTACCTAATAGAAATTAAAGTATCCTGTAGTTTTACAAGATAGTGCAAGACCTCATAAATCAAAGCTTGTAATGGATTTTTTTGATGATAACAAAATCCGCACTTGGTATCATCCTCCATATAGTCCAGATATAAGTCCACCTGATTTTATTGTTTTGCTAAATTAAAGAGGAAGTTAAGAGAAAATATTAATGACAATTGGGAAGAGTTGGAATTACAACTAGAGAGGATTATCCAGGAACTTAATATAAAGTGTCATATGAATGGTATTCAGCAGCTAGCTGAAAGATAGAGAGATGTAATAAAAGTAGAAGGTTCATATATATAAACTACAAAGTTTTATCTTTTTATATCTCATAATAAATTTTTTCCTTTACCTCTTTGCGTGAAACGGCGTAATATTAGGGCGTTCCGCACAAAGAGGGACTCGAATTTTGTTTAAATAAACCTTAAATAATATAATAATACCATGACTTTTACATTAATTTACATATATGACAAGCTTTATTTATAAATAATTATATTTTGAATATTATCATGAATAGCTTAAAAAAATTAAAAGATTCAATTTCAGATAAAGAAAACGGATTTTCATCAAATTTGGCGTAATCCTGGAACACAGTTCTGGGATAATTCATAAAAAATTAGTTGAATCAGTTGGAAATAGTGTCTATAAACTAAATACAGTCAATCATTTAGTTACTAAGCTTAAGAGAGGCTAAATGTGGTCAAAGATAGCCGAGGAAGCGATACAAGTGATGTCTCAAAAAAAGAAAATATAATAGATAAAATTAAAGAATTGTTAGTCCAAACTAGAATATGGTCTTTCCTCGAACTTTCCATGAGGGTAAATTGTAGTAAAACAACAGTATTTCGATATTTAACAGAAGATTTACAAATGAAGAAGTTATTAAGTAAATGGGTACCTCATTTTCTCGCGGATGAACAAAGAGAACATAGAGTGTTAGCATGTAAAAACAATATGCAACTCTTATTGAAACAAAATAACTTAATTAATCGAACTTTAGCAATAGATGAAACTTGGGTGTCTTTATACATGCAACCCCAACATGACCAGATTCGATCTTGGAGAAATAAGAATGAAGATCCACCTGAATTTGTACTTCAATCTAAAGATGAAAGAAAGAGAATGTTAATATTAGCAATGGATTTTCAAGGTGTTGCTTATTGGAAGCTCTGTGCCCCTAAAGAGACTGTAACTTCAGATGTCTATAAAAACTTCCTAATCGAATTATTAGACAAATGGTTACCTGATAAGAAATTCAAGGTACCTATAATATTACATAATAATGCTAAGCCGCATAAATCAAATCTTATAAAGCAGTATTTTATTGATGAAAATATTCGGGGTTTGGATCATCTTCCCTATAGTCCTGATATTAGCCCACCTGATTTCAATTGTTTTGGGCAATTAAAGAGGAAGTTTAAAAAGAATATTTACGACGATGGAATGAACTAGAAAGTGCAATTCAGGAGCTTACTTCTAAAGGTTTTATGAATGGTATCCAGAAGTTACCCGAAAGACGGAGAATTGTAATAGATGCTGAAGGTTCGTATCTATAAACATACTAATTTTTAACTTTATATCTTTTATAGTAAACTTTTTATTTAAAAATTTTCGTGTGCCTCTTTGCTCGGAACGCCCTAATAGATAGTACACTAAATAGAGGCACAAAATAGCTTAAGTATTTATTCAGATTTTTAATATAAAAAATGAAATGTTTTTAATTTCACAGCAAATCCCAAAACAAACCAAATAATATCATTTAAATAACTTTTTTGATTTCTTTTTATTTAAATAAAAAGTGCTATTAACGAAGTATTTGCAAAAGGATAATTTCCTTTTTTGAAAATCAAGGAAAATTTTCTAAGATATTTACGATTAATCATATCATCACTGAAAGTAAAAGTAGTATAACTCTATATAATGAAATGATACAAGGATTCCGATAGTGCTAATTGTAAAAGAATTACTGGTCGTACAATAACAAAAAAAATCTATTAGAAAAAAAATGCTATTTTGAAACGCTTTACTAAAAATCTAAACAATACCGTACGAAAAGTTGCCAATGAATTAAAAATATCAGTCAAGCGTATCTAAAATCAAAATACATGAACTAGGTATAAAAGCAAGAACGAGATAGATAATGCCAAAGTACACAAAGAACAATGAAAGAAGAGTAAAATTGGGGTGCCGGTTTGTTTACAAAAACAGTTGACCAAAGTATTTATAATTCACGAAGAAACTTATTTTACTATTTATGGAGATCAAGCCCAAGTCAGCGATATTATCTTAATAAATTCCTAAAGATATTTAATATAAGAATAAATTTATATCTAAACATAAATTATCCAAAAAATATCTTATTTGGTAGGCTATTGACGAATTTAGCAACGCTTCGGATACTTCTTTTCCCGATAAATGTCTTGATAGCCAAACTTACTTGACTGAGTGATTAATAGCTAGATTAATCCCTTCCATTGGCAGGTAACATGATATAAACAATGTGATGCTCTTGTCCGAACTTGAGTTTGTAAATTATTTTAAGCTTGTAGGAGGTTTGTTTCGATTAGAAAATTGAAATGATTCAAAAAACATGAGAGGCTTCAAGAACTTTTTAACAAGGATTTAAAAACAAATATTGTCCGGATCGGGAAAGTCGGATATGAAGCATGCTCTAAAAATGTTGATGAATGTAGGATTCAAAGGAATTTCGAAATCAGTGTATGGAGTTAAATAAATACCTTTTCCAATACCTCAATAACAATAGATTTTCATTTTATTCGTATCAATTTTTTTATTAAAGTCCAATTTGATTTTCTGTCGCTATTTAGTGGACAATCTATAGTCCTCACACCCCTTCCCAAAGTATTATATTGTTATTGAATTTAGAAACCAAATTAAATTTTAGAAATCTCATATCTAATGAGTTTACTTGAGATCATATATTTCTCATAGATCATTAACATTCAGTTTAGAATCTTAAGTTCTAAATGAATATAAAGAGCATGAGATCAAATATATTTGGTGATTCTTAAAATTAGACTTGTTTTTATTTATTGAAATTAGCCATCTTTTCATATAAATATTAGATGATCATTATTGATAATCAAAGAATGTTGTTATTGGATCAACTTCAATATCAATTCCAGAGATCTTTTAATTAGGATCGTTGAATATATGGAGCTAAAAAAGTAAATTGAAGCGAAAATTACCAACAAAAATTATGGTGTGGTCCCTTATTCCTGTCCAAGAACTAAAATGATAAGAAGCGTAATATTTATTTTAAAAATAAACAAATAAAATATATTTAATTTAATGTTTATTTTTAATTTTAATTTTTAAAGTGTTTATATATATTTTATGTAGAAGGACATTTTGATATTTTCATTTTGACTTTAGAAGTGATTATTTTAGTAGGACTTTTTTATAAATAGAAGTACCTATTTCTTCTACAGACTTATGTATAGTTTTTGTACTAAAAGTGTCTAGTCGTCTTTTTAGAAGCAATATTTTCGTTAATAATGGCAGATTACATTTGCCCTTTTTTGATTCTCATTCTTTAAAAATAAATGCTATTAAAATTTTATTGCTTTAATCTAATAAGTTTATTTAATGTGTGTGATTTTGTGTTTCAAAAATCACATAATTTGTCTGTATTTAAATTTATAAAATTGGACAGGAATAAGGGACCACACCATATTTCATATTTTTATGAAATCTAGTCCATAATATATAAAGCAAAATGTTGATTCAGAACAAATAATTATTTAAATTAATATGCTTAGTGAGAGTAATTCTACACCCTAATATCATATTTTAGTATAAAAATTAATCATCGAGAATATGTATTTTAAATTTTGATTAAATGCTGAAATTTATATCCTTGCGATTTCTTTTTAACTGTAATACTCATGTTGAAGTCATTCAGAACAGGAAATTGTTTTGAATCAAATTCGATATCACAATAATATATTTTTAATACCAAAAAATCACTTCAAATATAATTTAAAACTTCATTTAATTTTAAAAACATTAAATTGAATGAAATGATTTACCGATAGATATAAATAATCAAATGCAATTTTAATAGATATGAGATTTTTAAAGTCCAATTTTGGTTTCATACCTCTCAACAACACATACAACAATATAGTTCTATGGGGGTCAGGATTAAAAATGAAATTCGATTAATGTCTAATACCGTAAACATTCCAAGTCACAAAGCTTGTAATATGCCTGTATATATAAAATTTATGGAATAGAGTGTGCAACTCGTTGTATTTATAGCCAAGAAATTATTTTGAATAACCAAAAATTCAGTATTGATAACTCGGGATGTATCGCAAATAATAGTAAGGAATGCTCGAAAAATCAAACATGTTTTTAATGCAGGTTTTATATTTTTGAAATCGCATTATTTTTTAAGCGGAATCGCGATTTCTTCAACTCAAAAACTCGTCTTTTCGCTTATCTGAAATTGACACCATCTTTACTAACAGGCGTAGTTCAATACGTATATAACTCGATTTATAACTGTTCGAAGGTATTGGAAGAGTTAATGATTGATATAAAATGTGTTGACGAACATGTTTATCATTAAAGTTCCATAAAATCATGTGTTTTTGGTCATTATACATTTTTTCGAACTAAACCGCTCGTATTGGCTGATAAATCTCACGATATTGATTTAAATTAAACTAGATATATTCTTTAAAAGTTTAAACAAAACTATTATTATATCAATAAATTGATCTGACTAAAAGATTTCTAAGGTAGCGTCCTATTTTGGTTAAGATTTTTCTTCATGAATCATATTTTCAAAGATTTTTATAGCAATAAATAAACTTTCAAAGAAAAATATTGTCATTTGGTTGTTTTTATGCGCCTTCCACTTTTCGTAATTGTTTTTTAGAATTATAAATGCACTTTCAACATTTTTGTCCTATCTAAATCTTTAAAACTCGATTATTGGCTAATCTGGACCAAAAAATATATTTCAAATATTTAATTATTTTCTGTGCAAAGAAAATTACTTAGGCCTTTATAGACTTGTAATTTTAATCTTGAAAAGACTAAAGAAATGTAAGTCTTTTTAGTTATAAAATGGATGCAGATTGATGTTAAAATAATTCGTGTTATTAATAGAAAATAAAAAATGAAAAATAAAAAATAAAATCAAACCAAAAAGTATATATATTAGAAAAATATATATTTTCGATTGAAAAAATGAAAATAGTCAATTTGTCAATTTATTATTTTTTCTCTTTGAGGTCCGAAATATATGTATCAAGATTAAGGAAGTTGAATTAACCTTCAGTTTAAAAGGGAATAAGGGAGATAATCGCTACAATCCATTTATCCAAATAGCACCGAATTTTATAGCTCTACCAAGTAAAAAGCCAACCAACAAGATTAGCGTATTCAAAATCAACTATAAGAATTGTAACCCTAAATTTTTTGCTATAGATATTATGGAAAATATTTACATTAAAAAGCCGAAAAAATTTATTCATAACCCAGAAGCTTTTCATGGTCGCGTAGTTTTTATGGATAAAAGTTATGCTGATTTTCAATATGAATCAACGGATGAACTTGGTAATTTGGATAGTGAAATAGACCCTCGGCTTAATATAAGATATTCGATTTTACTATCTTATTATAACAAATAATTTACTAATAAATCATATTTATTGACTATGTACATTTGCTTATGAGTTGGTCAAATATTTTTATTAATATTATTTATAAATTATTTCGTAAAAAGTATAAGTCCAAAATTGTACGCCAATTTACGTCTTAGGATTTGAAATGCAGTTTTAGTCACTTTATATAAAATGATATATTCGACAAAAATATAAATTAACTATATCCTTCGACCCGGATTCGAACCAGGGACCTAGAGATCACTACTAATTACAGTCTCCCGCTCTACCAACTGAGCTATCGAAGGTTATCACTAATTAAATTGAAAATGATATTAAAATCATACAAAATATCAAAAAATAGAGAGAGAATATAATGTAAATATTAAGTTTGATTATTCATTTTTATACAAACAAAAACGAAATTTATTATACCAAAACGACTATTTTACTTTGATGAATCATTATGAAACTTCTTACGCCAACCTCTAATAGTACTTTCACTTACCGAAAACCTTCTACCAGCTTCGCAATTGTTACTTTTCATAGCATGACTAACGATTTTGGCTTTCTGGTCCTGGGTAAAAGACTTTCGAGGTTTGTTTTGATCCACTTGGAATAGATTCGCATTCGCACTCTTTCTTCTTCGTCTTGTCACTTCATGAATTGGCTCCTTTAGCTCCGTTTTATTGTGTTTGGGTTTTGGCTGTACTTGCCTTCGTTTTTCGCGTAATTCAAAGGTTTCGTTAAAAATGGCATCAACGTTGGGATATCTTAAAATATCAGAGTAATTATCATTGAATGAGAATAAATCGCTATCTACAGAGGCATGTTCGACTTTTCTACTGTTGTTCAGGAAGTTTTTTAGCTTTCGAAATTCCGATATACATTTATCAAGATTCAATGTAGAAGATTGAAGTTCTAATTCAATAAGTCTGTCTTTACCAACAGTATTGACATTGATATTAGGTTGTGAGTGCTCTGTTATCCTTTTCTGGTGTTCCGATTCATCTTTGTATTGCAATTGCATGGGTTGCTCTATTCTTCTATAATAGTCTACTTGGTCCTCATCAAATTCAAATAAATTAAAACTTAATTGAGTTGTATTAGCTCCTGTATGGATTTGGATACTTGATTTTTCAGCATTATTAGTGATGTTTGCGATATTCATTTTCAGATTTGTGCGGTTAATTGCTGGATTTGTTATACTAAGCCAAGATTCTTTGGGTTTCATTTTACAAATTAACTGGATGACGAGATATTTATACCATTCAATAAAATGCAAAGAGTTGATTGAACTATTACATCATATTTTCCGGCTTTATGGCACTTTATTCCCTTTTTACTTAATTCAACCAAATTTTTAATGAATATTATTCAACCAATTATTTAATAAAAGGACTACTCTGAACGAAAATAAAGTGCCATATTATTTCTTGTAAACAACCAATCAGTGTTAGGATTTCGGTATGGATATGATCGTGGTGAGCTGAGTGTATCTGTTTCAATTCTTTTCGATTAGTTGAGTTTGTACCAATTTCAGCTTTTCGATCTTGAAGTTCCAAATAATTTTAAATGCTAAATGAAAATAAACACTCAAAATGGAGCTCAACTTTTTGGAAATTTTTATTGAAAAGTAACTTAGGTTAATTCTTTCCTTGAAAATTTAGACTCAGCTTTAGACCTTTCTCCCCATTTCTGGGAATAGATGAATTAAGATACGATTTATTGTTGCTAATTCAAAGCACAAAGCCAATCCAGCCCCTTCTAGTAAGTATAAAATCACATGTAAATTTATTTTTGTTATTGTATAAGCCAGATGTGTAAATTCTGCCAAGACCTGTTCCCTTGAACTTATCTACTTCCATTACAGAATTACTATTCAACAACTCCAAATTAGACCCCACACTTCTATGGATTACGTTGGAATATCTTTCAAGAATGTAGTCATCGTTAATAGGTGTGGTTTTGTTATTTGATGCTTATTAAAAGAGATTCTCTAAAGATCCAAAATTTTTGAAATCCAAAATTTCCAAAGAGGATATCTTCAAAGCCTTGATGTTCTATCAACGTCATGTTCATTTTTCTTGTATTGTTGAGTTTCTTCTTATTTTGACCTGGGCTTAAAAAATTGAAAGTCCCCTTTTTTGGAAATAATAATGTTACTGTATTTAAATATAACTAGAGAGCTTATTCTATCTTTGAACTACAGATTTTTGTATTTAATAGTTAGTCAGACTCTTTTACATTCACAATGAGATTTGAAGATCATAAAAGGCAATTATCAGAGTTTGTACATATCGAAAATGGCTCTTACTTTATACAGATAGCTTAAAAATTTATATAAATTTAAAAACTTTGCTTATTTTCGATGGTTTTGCTAGCTGAAATGATGATTACTCTGTGTAATATACTTGTAGTTTCGCCAATATACAATTATCACATACGTTATGTGGAAGTCAAACCATTCACATTGTTTATTTTGGAATAAATCTGTAGAACTTTTCGAATTTAAATTAAATGCATTAATTACACAAAATCAATGGCTTAATTAGGTCTTTCATAATCTCAAATAAAAAATGCCAAAGTAGCCTGCAAAACATTAAACTTTATAGATCACATAATAAAAAGATTCGTAAAAGTAGACACAACAATGGATATGTTGCCACTTAGTAATATAATCTTAAATCTTTAATGTTTAGCAAAGAACCAGGAGTCGATGTTGGCTATAATTTTGGCTATCGACCATATTTTGATTCTAAAGAGTCCGCTGTTAATAGTTCCCAAGTAAGTATCAAATCAGAATCATTAACTTTATTGAACAGCTCATTTGAAGAAACCACATCAGATAATAGATCAAAAGCTCTAATTGAAAAAGAACAGGATTTGTCATTAATGAAATTTATTGATAAGAAAACTAAAGAAAATACGGAGCTACAATGTCAAATTAGGTTATTAGAAAGCACAAACAATATTTATAGACTGCTTTTGAAGGTCAACAATTGCACTTCGTCAATTATTCAAAGTCGTTGTCCAGTCCAAAGTCAAAATAATACAGATGATTGTATTCTAATGAGTGATCTTTTCAAGCCTAATCATTTGTTTGATGATAATAAGGAATATTGGGGTTTTTAGTAAAATAAAGGTCCTAGTTTGCACAAAAACGCTATAATTTCTATTTTAGTCAAGTAAAGGTGGCTAAAATCACGAGTGACTCCCCAAAGGTCATTTTCAGGGAAACAAGTCTATAAGCCCGTTCTTTCGAACTGGGTGAAAAATACGTTATGGAGAAAATACAAGATAATATTAATAATTATTTCGTATAAATTTAATGATTGACAATCTTTTATAATAAAATAAGTTATAATAGTGTTTTTAGCTTATATATTAAAAATTTAATATCTCAAACTCCTATAAAAATCATTCTACCTTTATAATATGGATTATTATTCTATAGTTTAACACAAACTATTTTTTGTAAAAATAATGTTATTTTTTGAATAAGAATGTAAAATAATATTTAATTCAAGATCTCATGATATACTATATTTTTTGTGTATACTTTAAAGCTTCCATCCTTAAGAGTACCCTGATTTTGAGTATTTATTATCTCTACCTTTACTTTATCTCTTGAAACAGCCCTAGAAAAGGCAACATAAAGCTGACCATGTGAGAAAAGAGGCTTAGGAAGATATATACCAATATTATTAAGAGTTTGACCTTGTGCTTTATTGATTGGGATAACAAATGCTACTCTAATAGGGAATTGTTTCCTTTGAAGAACAAAAGGTAAGTCACTATTAAATGACCTCAGTATTATTCTAGGAATAAATACTATTTGATCTGTGGACGATCAACTTAAAGATTTTGCTAAGATTAGGTTTTAAACCAACAACTATTAATCTTGTGCCATTACAAAGTCCTTCTCTAGTGTTTACATTCCTAAGATAATCTATATTTATTAATTAAAAATTTTATATAAAGAACATTTAAATCTTCTAATTAAAAATATATAAATCTTAATTAGATTAGTAAAGTTTAATAACTTGTATAGATTCAAAATTGTATTTCTAAACATAATTATCATTGATGATTATATATATAATTTATCTTTTATAATCTAATTGTTTAAGATTGATAATTTAAAGATTTACCAAATATATATAAAAACTTATTGATATCTTCTTTTAATTGTCTCTAACAATATTAAATTTTTTTCTTCATATTTCAAATTCTATAAGTGTTTTGGTTGAAATAAATTAAGAATAAAATGACACGTGCTCAAATTTACTAAAACGATATTTACTCTAGAAAAAAGCTTTTAAAATCAAATATAGCCTAAGATACTCTCTAGGAAATTCTCTATCTTTAGTCTAATTTTTATGTTATTATCTTTAATCCTCTTAGTGTCATTGAGGGTCACATACACACTAATTCTCGATTTTAGTAATATGGGACGAAATTTTCGAAAGATAGTTCTATTCTTTTCGAGAAGACAAAAAAGCTAATAAATACTTAA
>NIPM01001860.1:0-15910 GCA_002738285.1 Holacanthella duospinosa
CGTGCTCCACTGTTTAGAATTTGCCAACTAAATAATTTTATTGTTAAATTAGCAGAAGGATAGTACTTTATTTGCCAAAATGAATCAATATTCTAAGCAATGTCTGAAACTGGCAAATCTATTACAATCAAAAGGCTACAACGGTGGATGAAAAACTTTGGATAACCCTGTATAATTATCTGAATTTGAAAATTCAATCAAAATTTAATTATAATTTTTATTGGATTTGTTGAAGCTTAAAGAAATAAATTCAACATTATGAACATTTCAAATAATGTGTCTTTATGATTTAAAAATTTGTAAACATGGTTGAAACTTTAGAACTTAAAAATGCCATCTGTTGGTAAAACTAAATTTAACAAAATGTTAATATATTTTAGTTAAATTTTGTAGGTATTTTGAAACCAGACCAAATTACTACAAGTAGTCCAGAAGAATCCCATTTAATCCCTTGGAGGAAAATCGGATGTCAGACTACTTCTGATAATTGCAAAGTAGTTGACTCGTCAGATGCTATCATTTGGGCTGTGAAGCCACAAATGTTCGCAGAAGCAGCTAAAGTACTTAGCAGAACTAGTACTAGCCGAAAGTTTCATATATCCATCATGGCTGGTCTTCAACTTGGTGTCTTCAAAGAGACACTTCTAGGTTCTACCAATGAGAAGGAAGGAATTGGAAGTGCTCGAGTGATGCCAAACATTGGTATGAAGGTTGGAGCTGGTTGTTCAGTATACACAATGGGTCCTGAAACAACTGACAATGAGAAACAATTCCTCTGGAAGCTACTGTCAACAAATGGTCTAGTTTATGAAGTTCACGAAACACAAATTAATGCCTACTGTGGTCTCTTCGGTTCTGGTATTGGCTTCATGTTCATTGTTTTAGAAGCAATGTCAGATGCGGCAGTTTGTATGGGAATACCAAGGGACTTGAGCTTGACAATTGCAGCACAAACAATGAAAGGTGCAGCGGAATTAGTACTAGACGAAAAGGAACATATTCATCCTGCCATTTTGAAAGACTCAGTTTGTTCTCCTGGTGGGACAACAATTGCAGGAGTGGCTGAAATGGAGAAATATGGAGTCCGCATTGGTATAATCAGTGCCATTGTTGCAGCGACGAAACGAGGAGAGGAACTAGGGAAAAAATAAAAAAAAACTTATATCAAAAGAAACAATATTATATACTTTTAGATGTTACAAGAAGAATGTTCTAAGAAAATTCAAAATTTTAAATTCAACCAATCATATTTGATTAGAAACATATTCTTCCAATCACTGATTGGCTGAATTTACTATTTTTAAATTTTTTTGTCCATCCTTAATGAAACATTCAGTACTTACAGTTTACTTGATAATCTTAACTATTGTGATTACTAGGTTACCTAATTTTGATGAAAATTTTTGTCGTTGTAATTTGTACAAAGAAATGGTTTCACCCTGTAATTTTATTAAAACGATAAATTGAAACTGAAAACATTATGATTGACTAAACTAAAAATTTAGTTTGATTTAGACATGTATTTAAAACTAAATCTTAAGACAAAAACAGTTAAATTCGGTTTGTAGGTCTTTAGATTTCGTTACAAATGTTGGTAGTTACAAATTACGAATTACAAATTACAAATTACAAATATGTGATTTAAAATCAGGTCAGATCAGGTCTCTATTTCAAATTGGACGACATGATGGATAATTTCAAAAATTATTTCAAAACTATTCATTTTTTATTTGTTTCTTTACTCCGTGAAAGCCATCCAGGAAACGATGAGTCGTTAGGTATAGATTTTGATCTTTTTACAGGACCATTTTTTCCAGAAGTTGAAATTTTGTTCATTTGTTTTTCTTTTTGTCCATACTTCTCATCGCTAAAATTTTCAGATGTTTCGGAATGTCTCTTGGGAGGTACTGGAGAAACGCTTTTTCTATTTGGACTAGAAAACCATAATAATAGTGTAGTAATATTTCATATAGAAATTAATTTGATTACAAGAGAATTTAGGAAGTATATTAACGTATTAACCCTATGTTAACAGAATTCTAACATTAATTTTGTTACTATTAGTAATTAAGATAAATGATTTATGATTAGTGTGAAAGTGAATAGTAACAACAGGCACTTAGGATGATACTGAAGAAAGATTGATCACTTAAGATAATTACATAAGAAATTAGTGGAAACTGTAGTCAAAATTATTACAATGATAGCATCTATTATGTACTACAAGTTAAGAAGTTAACTTAATTTAAGTTAATTTTTGCAACTTGTCCCAGCCAAATAATAATTGTTTTAGTATAGATTTGAAGAGCTTGTTGTAATGCTTCACCTTCGAGGTGGCTTTGGTGGACGTCGATATTTTGCTTCCTTATTTCCATCTTCGTCATAATGGACTTCATATTTTTCACGATAGTTACGAGGTCTCCAAGGAGCTAATACAGACATTGATCGAGCCAAATGACGGGTTTGCCTCTGTGGACCAGACTGAAATTAAAAATAATTATAAAATTACATCCAAATTACTCTTCACATATAGAGAAAAAAAAATATTTTTTTTTTGCCAATTGGATAATAGAAATTCTCCTAAATTAGCAAAAAGCTGGATCAGTCGTGACTAAATTTTGATTAAAAAGATGTTGAGATGATATCCAGAAAATTGAACCCAAGTAAGGTAAGACTAGATTAAGTAGATATGTCAAAATTAATTATAGTTACATAGTTTGAAATCTCATCTTTTGACAGCGTCCGTCGTTGCAATCCCATTGGTGGAGGGATTTCCGCCACAGTGGGAGCATGGAGAAACACGGATCTTGAACCCATGGATCCTATGTTAGTACTGCTTCCTTTACTGAATCGACTCTCACTTTCTTCTGAACTGTTTAATCCTAATAACAAATTAGCACACACACAAAAAAAAAACAATAAAAATTAATAAAAATTTGTAAATTTTTTTAGTTAGTAATCATAATCATGGTTTCTGAGAGTAAGGTTTGGTTTCCAGTAAGAAAATTTATGTTGTTGAAATGGAAATTATTGAACTTTGGAAAGCAGTACTGGTCCAACAAGTCCAACCTCTCTACAAAGTCGTGAGTTTAGAGATGTACAATATTGTTATTTAAGTTTTTAAAACATATCATTAGGATTTGATTAGAAATTCTATGAAATGATGCTAAAAACTCATCATCACGATGAGTTTAGGGCCGGGTAGGGTTGAGGGGAGAGTGGAGAGAAAAAAATTTTTATAAAAATTGGCAAAACTTGGGTAAAGATTTATGACTGACTTGAGCAAACCTAAAAAGCTGTTTTCTCTACCACTTGTGGTCAAATGTCCTTCAAATGATATAATTTCTGTCAACTTTTGGCAAGTTAGTTATATAATAATGACATTAATAAGAAAAAAAAAATAAAAATCCATGCCTAGAAATTAATTATTTTCAAACCTAAACCTACCATCATGTCTGCCAATTTTTCTCAAGAGAGTATCCCTTCTGGAAATATGATTGTCATTTTGGACACCATAGTTTTGATCAATTTTACTACTTCGTGCTGGAGAATTGAATCTAGAAGAACTTCTTTGTCGATGAGTTTGATGATTGGCCAAACTTTCAGCATCTGTTTCACCAAAGTATCGTAATTTCTCTAATCCTTTTGATACCAAGGGTGATGTATCACGATGATCATTTCGATACTGTTGAGAATATCGACTACTGTCCAATTCCATTGAACTCTTACTCAATTTTTGACCCAACTTTTGTTTTGAATCTGATTGGTAGTTTGATCCCCAATTGTATCCAGATTCATCAACAGGGGGTGAGTTTGGAGTTATAATGATTTTCGGTGGGGATGATTCATATCGATTATTTGTACGAATATTTCGTCGATCCAATGACTTGGTTCTTGATTCCATGGAATCTTCATTAACCCTCTCCATTGAAGATCTTATGATTGGACGACCCAATGTAACTGATTTATAACCTGTCGTAGCCAAGTCACGACGATAGTCTTCGGAATCATGATCTCCATTGTCATATCGTCTCTCTACCGAAGTCTGTAAATACAAAAGAAAGTTTATAAAAAAATAATGAAACTCTCTCAACCTATCCTAATTCATAAGAAAAATACAATTTTTATAATTCAGATCGTGTTGTGTGGAGTTCTTAAAAAGGAATTTTTTGGATTCTATAGTGAAAGGTTAATCACCGTTAGCAGACAATGTTTCTTAATTTCTTCAGTAGTCCCTAACCCAAGTGTTTGGTTACAATAATGAATAAGTTATTGCCATTTTAGTACTTATGGTTGCTTACCAAGAAACGAGTTTTACATTATACATATTATAGGAAGTAAGTCCAAAACTCCACCTACGACAATGAGGTTTGCAAAAAAAAAAAAAAAAAAAAAAAAAAAAATTTTTGCAATCATTTTCTACAACAATGGAATTGGTGTAGTAGGTCTTTCTGAAAACGACAAATTCACAGGAAGGAACTTTCTGATGATTTGGAACTTCTTATGTTGTAAACTTATTCAATTTTTGTTAACAATTGAAGGAAATTTTTTGACATAATATTGCAAATATAATAAAAGGAAAACGTCACTACCGATTTTGGCATTAAACTAAACAATAGAAGAGTTCTCACACAGAAAGTCGACGTCATTTGCTAAAGTCATTTTAAATTTTTTACTGTTTCGTGATAACTAACAGTTTGCAAAGTGCAAATATAATATATCTTCTTGACTCATTCATCATGAAGGATGATGCATTTTTTTAAAGTATTTTTTTTTTTACAAAAATGGTAATGTGCAAAAATTTGTACAACTCATCAACACCTGAGAACTGAGAACTGAGAACTGAGAACTGCGAGAACTGAGATTTAAGTCGTATATTGCCAATTTCAACAAAGTTTGGGGCTTAGTGTGAATTAATTGTAACCACATTATGAGTGTTGTCTCACTCTATTAATAGCACTCTATAGAAACAAAAAAACAAGAGGATTGTTAAGTGGTATCCAATAGAAACTAACATTGATGTAAAGGATTGTAAATTGGGTGTAGAGAGGCGTCTTGTCCTTTCTGTCAGTTAGGATCTAACCATTTCAAATGAGTAATCCACGGTTAGTTGAATTCTGCAATTAAGTTTTTTGCACATGTGTCGTGGTGACTTTGTAAAAATGTAAAAATGACAACTTATAACCTTGCACCACCCCTTAAGAGCAACAATTGCTAAAAAATTTTTGGTCTCACACTGGACCTACTGTTTACTTATTAATTTCACAACTCATTAAGGAGTAATTTAAAATTCAAGGTTACCGTCATCTTCCCAAGACGCCTACACCGCAGACTCCATATTTGATTTATGCTCTCTTAAATTCTTTAAAGGTGCCTGTCTTCACGCGCAGAAAAATTGCAAAATAATATAACAAATATGGAATAAGTACTTAAGGTTTCAATAGACTATTTTCTTAATTGGACATGAGTTCTATAGGAGAACAATTAAAATTATAAAAAAAAATCATTTTTACCTTTCGATAGTCTCCAGAGTTGTAAGATTTCCCACGACTGACCTTATCATGACTTCGTTGATCGTTTTTATCCAATAATCGATAAGATCCATCAACTGAAGACCATGACTAACAATAGAGACCAAAATCAAATTTAATTAGCAGCAAAAAAAAAATTTTTTTTTTTTTTTTCTAAACTGACTGATCAAGATCAATTTTTTGTTTTAAATAATAATTATTCTTACATGATACTCCCCATCTCGCTTTCTTTCCGCATCATCAATCTCACTGTCAGTTACAACGGTTTTGGATTTGTTGGGTGTTTTGTGAGTAATCAATTTATTATTGTTACTTTTCTTATTTGTTGTATTTTTGTCAAAAAATAATGACAAAAATTTGTTTCGTTGTTTTACTTTTGGATCATTTGATGATTGGCCAGATACTTTTTTTTCCTTATTGGCTAATTTTTTGTCTTTGTTCCGCCTCATTAGGGTGGAGATGAGTCCACCGCCGCTGGACACGGGTGGTTTTGATGATGAACCATTTTGCTGGACAATTGTTTTCTTTTTCATTGTTTCAGACTCATTTTGATTTTTTTGATTTTTCTCCAACGTCTCATCAAAGGATTTGAAATTATTATTATTATTTTTACTGTAGGTGATGTTATTGGTTCGTTTGTAGTCAGAGTCGGATAATGTTGACCTACTTGTACCCGTTTTACTCCAACCATTAGTCTTGACCTCATATTTGGCTGGTTTCCGTTCAATTGAAACTGACCTATCACTTTGTAAAGAAGGTTGAGGATGAGGTCGAGGCACTTCAATACTATATTCACTTGGTGACAAGTATCCAAGTTTATTTGTCATATACTGATAATCCGTATGATTATTCAAATTTGGTACAAAGTTACTCACTAACTTTGCTGAAGGTACCACTGCCGCTGCTTTTCGATTTTCAACATCTCGAACTAATTTTGCTGCAGCAATCCCTGCAGGACTATGTTCTCTTGATGATGAACTATACTGGAACTGTGGAGATGATGACGAAGAGTGATGATCGAAAGATTTAATTTTTGCATGTCGACTGTCACCGTAAAAAAATGGTCGTTCAGTTAGTCTCGGTGGTGAAGAGGATGAGCGAGGATTAGTAATAAATAAATCATTGTTGTGTATTGTTGTCGAGCGGAGTGAGTCCTCTTCGTCATTGCTATTTAGTAGAACTGTCGTTACATTATTCTTGGAACCATATTGGGAACCATTTCGTGTTTTGTAAGTTGATAAAAGCGCCGATGAGTCGGACCCATTCCCATTTGGATTATTTTTCCAATTTTCTTTGTCGTAAACAAAATGTCGGATATGTTTTTGATAATCGGGACTGTCACTAGGTGACGTCGTAGTCAAGTCGCTAAATTTCTTATGAATTGTTCGTTTCTCTGGTGTTCCATCTTTCTTTTCACCAGAAACGACCTGCGCATAGATGATTTCCCGTCCTTTCTTGTTGCTATGTCCATTTGTAAACTTTTCTGATGTCTTCCCACTACTACTGCTTTCAATGTATGAAAATGGTTGGTTATTGTTGTGTGTGGTGCCGATATAACCTGACTCAACAAAAGATGAGTGAAGTAGCGGCCCCTGGTGTTCTCTTCTCATCGAACCTAACTTCGTCACTAAACTGGATACTCTTGGATTTGTCGCATATCGTGGTGTCATGGAAGACATGTTGTTGTCATGCGTGTCACTACTCAGAGAACTCAAAGGACTTTCTGATATTAATTTGACTTCAAGTTGTTGCTTAGAGTTATGATTCCTATCTTTACTCTTATTATTATTATCACTTCCACTACTACTGCTACTACTACTACTACCACCACTATTCGAATCTCCCAAATTATCAAGTCCAGCACGACGTCGTGATGGTTTCTTAATTCGACTTACTTTTGAATAATAATTCAAAGGTTTACCACTCACATCCAAAAATTCACTAATTTCACTACTAGTATCACCGTTCTTCAATCGCTCATTCTTGATCCTTTGAATGACGCCGTTGGGAATGAGTTCTGATTTACTACGCTCAAGACGTTTCCCAACTTTCGATGATGGTAGTGAAGATTCAATAGAAGGAGTAGTCCGACACTGGATATTATTCACGTTTTTCAAAATGGTTTCTGCTTCAGTCAACAAATTCTTATGAACCTGTTGAGAATTAAGTTGACTGGTCAAACTTGAACTTATCCAGAGACAACCAGTAGAAGTAAATGATGAAGTGGTTCCTGATGGACTGGGTCTAACTCTACTTGGTTCTAACACAGCAACTATTTGTCCATGAACAATCCCACCTCTAGGAATACGTCTTATACGGACGTCATTATTAAAAGATACTTTCTTACTTTGTAGTGAAGCATCGGATATTTCGGATCTAAGTGATTCTGAGCGATTCAAGATACTAGTTGTCTTCTTCGGTCCAACAACAACTGAGGGCATCTTCGTGCTCAGACTCTCAAAATTTATTCAAACAAGAAAACTTGTCATTAATTCAACTCCTCGCCTTTGGTCAAACCTACAGGAACCCCCACTCATATTGTTGTTCTCACCCACACAAAAGAGCACCGTCTTACTACCACCGAATCCTCGTCATCTTATCCCCAAAAAGATCACGTCATCTACATCTTCTTCCAAAATATAAGTTCGTAGGCATGGATTATGGACATAGTAGTCCTCACTTCCACAATCAACTCTTGTCGATAGAGGTAAACAAATTAGTAGTAAGTAATACTACTCACTTATAACTTGGAATATCCTCTAACAATAGCACTCATTCTCACACTCTGACTCCCGGCTTATTTTGAAGGATATCCGATCCCTCGACATACCTCCCAAGTTCAACAGACCAAAACTGAACAGATCAAAACTGATGATTGGAAAATTTTTTTCTGTCGTCCAGAAAGTGAAAAAGTTTATGATCATTTATAACAACAATGACATGCTAAAGACAAAAGATTTGAGTGGTTATAGGGAAAATATTATTTTTTACAACCAAGTGGAAAGTGTCTTGATAGTTGAGCTATCCATAAATGGAAATTCTGTATGTTAACCCTCTTTCCTTGTCTAAATCAATGGGATCCTCTTGGTAGGGTATCCAGTATCCAACCCTCTGCTTCTTCATTACTTCTTAAAGTATCAAGACTACTATACAAGCACCTGTAATTTACAAAAGGTATATACAAAATCTCAACAGGGATCTTCTGCCTCAATCCCTCATTCTTACACACTTTCACTTCATATTACTTTAAGAACGTGCAAAAAAAAAGTGCAAAAAAATGTCCTTGGCATATTGTTGTCTTTGGGATTTCCTTTCCAACAAGATTTGATAAGATTCAATTCAAATTCAACCCTCTAAGAACTCAAAGAGTTAACTCTCCTTTATGATTCATTAATATTAAATACTCCAGGTAAATCATTGTAAAACTACTAAACCCAACAATAGAATAGAAAGTACAAATCATACAGAAAGTATATTATTATTTTCTTAATAAATTCCGCATCGTGCGTTTTTAAATTTGTATTATTAACTCATCTTTAACTGTCTTTTTTACTGTTAACTAGTTATCATCAATTTTTTTTAAAGAAAATAGTATTAATTTTTATAATCACTCACTACCTTAAACCTGCATAAGATTATTCACACTGCCTGTGTCTTTTCTCTTTATTTTTGTCTCAAGTAACAGGCCATTGACACCTTTTGTCACTTGGACAATTTGTCAGACTTTGAACTCTACCGGGTGGTAATAGGTATATTATTATTATTATTATTATTATTATTATTATTACTACTACAATGTCACTGCCTAAAAGCCAAGTTATGCACATTTATATGTAAACTGAAGTGAGTAATAAATTAGCGGAATTGTTTGAAAAGAAAAGGGTTGAATTTTTCAACCCTTTACATGGTCTTGATCATTCCCTTTAAATCCAGGAGATTAAAATGAACAAAAGATTTTTTTTTTTTTTTTTTTTTTGAAAAATTGACCTGACACATGGAAAGAATAGTTAATAAGTATGAACTCTTTTTCCAATAATAATAATACCTAACCTTCATAGCTCATCTGTGTTGGAATTTATATTTGTATTTGCAATTTATTAATGTGGTTAACTTTTTAGTCATTATCCCAACCTCCGTATAACCAAAAAGAGAGTTACTTCACCAATTTGGTCATGAACGGACCTTACCTTGGCTAAACCAAAATTTCAACCTACCTTCTACCAAATTTTAAAACTATATGGCTTTAAAATTGGCGACAATAACAAGTACTTTGCTAAAAGGAAGAGATCACTTACTCCATTTTGTACGAATTACAACAATAATTCCAAATTCTATGATGCATCTCCCTGCGTAGGAAGGCACCTGTTTTAGAATCTATTGTTCTTCAACAGACACATCAAAAAAAAACCCACGGCGTTTCTTTTCTCTTTATCAATCCATCACTGTATCATGAAATGTCAGAAGGAATTTCTTTTTCTTTTTTTTTTGCAAATAAGACTGATTTGGAAATAAGGGAAGAAGAATAAATTTGTTCTAATATTTAATTTAATTTCTTAGAATTTTCCACCATCAATGTCACTGATTAGGTAATTTATTTAAATATTACAGACAATGATGTGATCAAACAAGTTCGTCGGGTTGCAAAAGTGCATTTTTGCAGTGACTTCCATTGAAGTAAAACGAAAGTTACTAGTGCCAACTTCCTTTTATGTAATAGATACGACTTGTTAAAGTAGAATAAAAAAAATATTCTTACTCATTTCATTATTTTAGGTTTAAGGTAGATTAACTCATTACCTGTTTACTTACAAAAATCATTGTTCGGTAGCAAATAAAAACCGGCTGATTTAATAGCAACAGGATACAAATATTATTGAGAATTTTGAGTACTTAGATACTCAAATGGAAACTAAAAAATAAAGAAAAAGTTTTAAATTATTAGATTGTAATTTATCATATTATTATTTTTTTTTAATACATAACATTATCATTGCATCAACATAAGTAGGAATGTGAGCGTATATAATTGCTGATGCCAAAATTGGGAAACATACTACGCAACTTTTAAAAACAAAGCCACTTGTATAGGTTGTATTTGTATTCAAAGTGATTTACTCAAGCGAAAAAAAAAAGAAAATATATAATAATAACCTTAATGGTAAATTAAATTAAGTCATGTAAGAAAATGTAAATTTTATTGTAGTTGGTGTTTATGAGAAGACTAAATGTCCGACGTCTGACTGACCTCTATGACCATATAAATCACTCTGAAAAATCTTATAGTTGTTACTGTCGTAATTCTTATTGAAATAGCTACCAATCCTTTTACTACTTATTAGTTAGTACTGTTATCAAAACAACAATGGATTCAATAAATTCTTTATGTAAAGCAGATACTTAAGCGAAAAGAAGTCCTTACATACAGGAATCCTACAACAAGTGGCAACAATAATAATAATAACAATGATAATTTTTTTTTGCAAGACTTGTTTCCTACTAAAAGATTACGCAACTTGTCAACATTTTATTATATTTAGTTATTAAAATTTTAAATTCAATGACAATAGATATGTTGAAGGAAATCAATCAACGAATTCTGATTGTTGTCTATTATCTTAACAATTGAATCTGAATTAAAAATAAAAAAAAAATTATTTAGTAATAAATCTTACTTTGATTTGTATACATATCCGGATAGGTTTAGTAGTTTCACTGGCTTAAGTTGAACCTCTTAATATGAGAACTAGAACAATTGAACTTTCCGTTTTGAATAAGTGAAAACCGGAAGTTGAAAGAGAAGTTTTGAAAAAAGGATCTCAATGTTCTCACAAAATATAAAATAAATACTGGATTGGAATTGAGAAAATATAAAGTAAAATGTTCAAACGGAAATCGTGTATCCATTTAAATAGTAGTTTGAGAATGGTGAACCAAAGACGAATTGGGAAAGAGAAGATTTTAACAACTGAAAAAACTTTTTTAGTAATAAGTAAGTATACTTCATCCTTCCCAAGTAGCCTTATGGGAAGTACATATAATGTATTGGGAAGATGAAAATATACTGGGAAGTTAATACATGATACGGACTTTTATGGAGAGGGTATAATTACCTTCAAGTCACTCATCATCAACACTACTACCTGTGTACTTAGTTATGCAATTAATTAAGCTTTTAGACAATTCATGTTATTTCAATTCATAACATTACTCCTTTACGTCGACATAAAATTTAATTACAAATTTTTACCTGTCCATCATTTTTATTGAATTCATGTTAGGTTGTTAGGTTTTTTTTTTTTTGATCTAGTTCATTAAACTTTAATTAATTCTAGTCAAAAGTTGAATTATTATTATTGATTGAAGACAGTGACCTACGTGGGTGGAGTTAGTGAAGGTGGTGGTTGTAAATTTTGTAAATTTCAGATCTTGATTTGATATTATTGATCTTGAGAAATAAAATTCTTTACACCAATTAAATAAGAATCACTTCAATTTTTCCAAACTTTTCAATTTAACTCACCAAATTTAACTGAAAGCGAACTAAATCCATAGACTATACACGACAAAAGACCTTTCCACTTCCACCTAATAACTTATTTCAAGGTAGAGGTTGACTGGAGAACTGGTTCAACAATGTCAGAAAAAAATGCTAATTTTCGAAAAACAAGATATTTTGCAAAAAAAAAAAATAAAAAAATAAAAAAAATAAATAAATTTATTAAAAAAACTGCTCATCGCCTACGTATCAAATGTTGGGAAATTGCAGAAGAATATTTCTTGTTTTGAGGAAGCGATTTTTGGATATTTTATTCCCACATTTGAATAGAGACTTTTAATTTTATCTGATGTAATTGTTGTTGTCCTTAAGTTTTTAAATTTTAATTCTTGATGTCACCTTAATTAACGTGTTTTTAAGCATTAGTCCTTCTCCATCAGGAAGTGACGAAGATGTGAGAAATAAAATGTAGTGACCTTTAGGGTCATTCTCACATCACTACAAACCACCTAATCAATCCCACATATAGGGGGCAAATACTCATTCTCTCTAACTTGACACTTGAGAAGTATATACTATTTCCTAACAGTACCTCGAGGTCAAAATATTAATATATATTATTGGAATTACAAATCATTTCTATTCAATTTTCAATAAGAAGAAATAGAAATGGAAACCCCTGTGTAGTCTAAAAGTTTAATAGTCAGTGACTACGCGGGAGATTTAATGATTAATTTGAAAGATCTTGTCAGCTCTACGGGATCTTCAGAAGAGAGAATGTGGAAAATTATTTATAGATAGTCCCATATTCTTAAGATCATTTTTACTCAAATTATCAAATCCTTGAAGATAATTGGTTGGTGAAAAATTTTGACAAATTTATTCAATTATTAATAAGAAGAAAAAATAACAAAAACGATTTGTTGAGAATAAGTTGATGGATTTATGATTAGTTTAGAAATGCTTTTGTTATTAAAGTGAGCATACTCAAAAAAAATGAAATTGTTGTGATGACCTTAGGTCTTGTTTAGGTCAAGAGATAAGTTAAATTCGTCACATTAGAAAATTTGCCAAAAAAAAAATTCAGAATTGCATCATTTCTTTATTATGTATTTATTTTTGAAGGATGTAATAGGCATGTTTGCTGACGGCCAAAACTTTAGGAAGAGAAATCGCGACTTTACATTTATTTGTAAGTTTCGATTGTTCAAATACAGATTCACTAAAAGGTTGATTTTGCAATTTTTATTGAAAGGATTGAAATCATGAGTTTGGTTTGCAAAAATCTTGTAAAGTAAAGTTTGTTTTGTAACCATTGTTGTTATAAGAATTAAACTTTTAAGGAAGAAGTTTACCCTCAGTTCCTCCATCTGTGTGCTTGTAAATTGGCAAGTGTATTCTTATTCTTATTAAGAATATATTATTCATAACTTCCATTTCTCATCGCTAAAAGTCACTCTTTAACCTGTATAGAAGGCATAATTTGCCAAAAAATTTATTTATTTATTTTTATTTAACTTTATTTTTTTATTTTTATTTTTTTTTTTACAAAAGTAAACCATTTGGAAGGTGCAAAATTTTTATTCGTAATAATGCGAATATTTATGTTCTGTGTATGTTTTTCATAACAAAAAAAAATGTTTTGAATACATAATAAGTTGGTGATTTACCATTTATCTTTATTCAATTTATATAATTTGCAGCACGGGGTATAATGATTTGACAAGTTGTATCTGACAGGTAGATTATTAACGTAAAAATGATATAATAAGATAATGACATACCGTATTTATTCTAATTAAATCCTGAAAGTTTATTATTATAATATTATACAAAAAAAAAATATATTTATAGTAGGTTGTGATTCGATAAAATATTTCAATGGTTGAATTTAATAGTGATGGATTTTTTTTGACCTTCATAATCCAAATATCCGTTATGTATTTGACATGTTAGTACCATCCAGAATGGCACAAATGTAAACCATTAACTTTCTAGTTTTTAGTCTACGACATGGATTTATTAAATTCAATTAATTGACTTTTTGATGACTTATAAAACGTAAGTAGTGTCGTAAAAATGGTGAACTAATAATTTTTTTGGATTAGTGACATGAATAGCTTTCGGTTGATACACCACATACGCTTGTATGTTGAGCTCCAATGTTTGAATTTTGGTGACCCATAGAGGTCAAGACAGAGATACCGCGGTCTAGTATATATATATACACAACTTTGTTCAGCTTCTTTTGAAGCATTTCCGCAAATTTTGAACACCAGTTTCCAGACACCAGTTGGGGAATATTAACCTTGTGATAACTTAAAAATTCACAAAGTTTTGACTACAGTGGCTATTTCCATTCACTAAAACTTATTCTGACGGAACAATATACTCTTGGAAATAAAATTTGGCAATTTCTCTTATGTATATTGGATAATGAAACTTGAATTTTAAATAGATAAATTACACTTTTTCTTGTACTTCTTTTCTAATTAATTGTCAAGTACAACTGTCGGTGATCTTTGATTAGAAAATTCAACGCCAACCAGACTTCTTACCATAAGTTGAAGTTATATACAATTTTAATTCATTAAAACTTGTAGATTGTATTAAAGGGTGAGTTCTATTCCAAAAATTTGAGAAACCGCTTCAGGCTCAATAGAAGGTGCGGCTTGTATTAGAAGACGGGTTTAATTAGAATAAATACAGTATATAATGTATAATATGTTATGTTTTTTATAATTCAGACCTAATCTTGATACTAATCTTATCTGATATTAAACGTTTAAATGTATCCCTGCTCCTCTGGAAACTTATTATAAAATAATGAAAGTTGGACTTAAATTTGCAAACCAATGCCTCAGGTGGAAACCTGTAAGCTAAAGAAATTTAACTTCTAAACTTGCTATGCTAAGATATGAGTTGGAAATAATAGTTACACCAATGCCTATATCATCTCTGTACGTAATCTTGTTTATTTATTATGCATACAATTCCTTTTATCAGGTCGTTAATTATAATTCTCGAATAATATATCTGGTTTTATTCATTACCACCTTTGGATCAGTTGCTTCAAGTTTTATTATAACTACTGCCCAATTTTATATATACTTCAACAAGGTCAAACAAGAATTATTGAATTTTCTTGAATTTTCCTAAATTAAAATTTATTAGCCGGTTCTATTGAATTTGATTATTTTAATCAGATTAGATTAGAATATACAGTTAGAAAAATATTTACTACTTAATAGCTAGCGAGTAGTTAGGTAACTACTTACCTAGTTAGCAGAGGCTAATAAACTAGAATTTAGTAGCTGTCTAATAGCTAAGTACAAGCTGATAAGTTACGCCCGATTTATACTTTGTTNGTCTAATAGCTAAGTACAAGCTGATAAGTTACGCCCGATTTATACTTTGTTTTTTTCCGTCCGTTATCTCGAGAAACTGCAGTATTAACCGTAAATTGACCAATAATTTCAACAATGTTGCTATGGGAAGTTAGAATAATTGTTGAAACAAAATTCACAAATAATAACTTCACTTTTCCCAAAAAAAAAAAAAAAAAAACGAACGGAAAAAACAAAGCATAAACCTGGCGTTAGACAAATAGATTACTAAAAGTAGGTTTAGCTAGCCAAACTAACTTGGAACTTTCTTTCAGTTAGCTAGCTAGCTTGTATCTAGTTTTCTTGTGTAGTTAATAGCTAAATGGTGGTAACTAATGATAGTTAATAGGTAGGTTTAATAATTTGCGCAAGTTATTTGGAGCTAGCCTCAAATGATCATCTCTTTTTATAAGTAAAGCATAGTCTATTGAATAGTCTGAATACTCCAAGGTTGTTAGTTGATAGCAAATTGAAGAGCAAATATGACTATTAATCTG
>NIPM01001861.1:0-14126 GCA_002738285.1 Holacanthella duospinosa
TTAATTATTTAAATATATAATTATTTTTTTGAAATTTTAAATTTACATATTATTATTTTTAATTGTAAATAATACATATAAACTCTACGCTATTTTTCTTTCATAGTTTGAGCACAAGATCAATTTTGATTCAATATTTCAAATTTTTTGTCAATTTTGCTTGTCACTGTATTATCCAACTTTAGGGCTTCCGAAAACGGAATGTTCAGAGACCCAATTAAATCATCTTTGGTCAAGGTATCTCGATCCCAACATTCTAATACTAAATCATTTACTTTTTCTTCCACAATTTCAAACAAACATTTTTCATTCCAAGTGGCCTCTGAGCCAGCATTCTTGATCGTCTTTGTTGTATGCATCTTCTTGCCAACCTTTACTTTTACATAAGCATCGTTTTTGCCCAGAGGACCATCCATGTTCTTCAACTCAGATGCGTTGAATACACTTATCATTATTTTTCCCTTATCCATTTCTGTTTTATTTTCTTACAGTAGAATTTGTATTTATTTTGAGACAACTCCAAACTAGCACAAAAACATGGGAAAGGAAATATAAGTATACAAATCTTTGTTACTTTAGTTGTATTATCTGTTAAATTGCTTTTTGTATTTTTATACAGCAATGTTTATTATTTTTGTACTATTTATTGAATTAATTTACTTTTGATGCATTAATCCCANTGTACTATTTATTGAATTAATTTACTTTTGATGCATTAATCCCAGGGCTTGCAGATTCGAATTTGTGAAACTCCAAATTCGAAACTTTATCATTATCAAATCTTATCACAAAACTTATAAACAAATAGCACATTTGTAAAAATTTTCCTTTTAAATAAAACAAAGAATAGCTATATGTCAATACAAACTAAAGACTTAGAATTTATAGAATTTAAAAAAAGAAACTTGCAAAGTCAATCTATATGGACATATTTTTTGAGAGAAGTGAAAGGTCAACATGCCCATTGCAAGTTTAATGACTGTAAAAAAATTGAAAAGTAATGGAACTACATCTACTCTTCATACCCATCTTAAAAGTATCCATTCAATTGTTATTGAAAGACCCAAGGCAAAATCTAATCAACAAGAACAAAGTAATTATCGGTATTAATTTATTATTAGTTCCAAAAAAGACAAAGTGTATTGATTCCTATTTTACAAAAACAACGACATTAGAATTTGTATTGTTAGGATGACTTCGAAGGATAGAATTCCATTTTCTGTTTTTTGTACTTCTGAAGATTTAAGAAATGCAATTAAATCAATGGCACTAAATAAAAGATTACCGACATCTCTTAATACTATCCGCGATTATGTTTTAGGTTTTGCGAAACAAATTCGAAGTTATCAAATAGATAAAATTGGAATGCAGAAGAAAGCTGGTTGTAAATTTTCTGTTATCTTTGATGAGTGGACATCTACTAATAATAGGCGTTATTTAAATGTTATTATAAAATCAGAGTCCGACTTGTTTTGGGATCTTGGTTTGGCAAGAATTAGGGGATCTTTTACTTCAGAAGTTGGATTAAAAATGGTGAAAGATCTTCTTAATTCTTACGATTTATTATTTGAAAGGGATATTGTATCTGTAGTTTGCGATGGTTGTAGTGTCAACACCAAAATAAAGAAAATATCAAACTGTGAAATGCAACTGTGCTTAGCACACATGATTCAGCTCTCGATTACCGATATTCTGTATAGAAGTACAATAAATTCTGCCCAAATTGATGATGCCAACCTTCTTACAGCTGATGCTGTATTACAATTTTGCTTATGTGAATTGAAAGAAAAGGGTTCTAAAATTGGGCTTGAGATTTATGAATCACTTAAAAGAAGAATAGTCGAAAGAAGAACGAATTTATCGTCGGTTTTACAATATCTCCATACTGGAAAATTTGAATCATTATCTGAAATCNAGAAGAACGAATTTATCGTCGGTTTTACAATATCTCCATACTGGAAAATTTGAATCATTATCTGAAATCGGAGCTTTTAATATTTTGTCAAAAAATCTTATGGCTGCTATTATAAAGAGTTTGATACTTAGATTACACCCAGAACATAGTGATAATGAGAATAAAGATTTAGGCGATCTCAGTCAAAATATCGATGACCCAATTGGTATTATTTCTTTAGATGATTCTCCAAAAATTCAAAATTTAAAGAATGTTCTTATTCAGGCAATCAAAAATATGGATAACATTGCACATGTAGAACAGATTCAAGTAACAACATCATTATTAGAAACTATTACAAAGGAAATGGACCTCTTTGAGTCGGGAGATTCAAGAGGATATCATTTAGAATTAATCAATGTTCATTTAAAGTCGATTTCTCCAACAAGTGTAGAATCAGAGCGTGCCTTTTCCTCTGCTGGCTACATTTATAATAGGATAAAATCGAGTTTAAATGATAAAACACTCGGTGAAATTTGCTTTTTAAGAGCATTTTTTAACTCTCAAAATTATAATGAAACTATTTAATTTCAATCAAACTTTCATCTTTTATTCAAAATTATTTTCAAAAACTTTAAAGATAAAACTATAATGCTTTAAATCCGAATTTCGAAGTTGAAAAAACGAATAATTCGAAATTGAGAAAACCGGACGAAGTTGCATTTCCTAATTAATCCATTGTTTCAAATATAGATGTTCCACTAAATAGCCGCACAAAAAGGAAAATAAAATATCTCGATCAAAGATAAACGAAAAACTGTGAAATCTTATTTATTATTTAATTGATTGATGAATATTAAATTACATAATTTACAGATTTTTTTACTAATGTTTTATTCAAGTTATGCAATTATTTATCTAAGGTGTCAAGTTGGTCAAATTTCCGTTTCATTCCATACTTTTCTTTAAGTTCTACTCAAAATTTACTTGAATCAATTCAAAAAAATTTGGTATTCATATATTTATAATTAATGCGAATTAATCTATTATAAATACTATGTCCATTAATTATTCCTCTGTCCACATATTGTCCTTTTATAAAAGACTCTGGAATATTTTCAAATTTGACATTTGACTTTCAAGTTACACTATTTTGTAAAACAGTAAATATGATGGTAATATCATATAATATTCGATATCTTTATTATCACAATATCGTCGTATTAACAATTGTTCGCCATTAGCATTGGCATAATTTCATTGTCGATTTTGGATCTTTTTCTCGGTCATTTTTTGCAAGCAAAATGACATGCAAATTTTGATATGCTTTTATACTCTTTTGCGTACTTGAAAATTTTCATGATGCACTTGTATTTATACCCGGTTTATTAAATTTTATTTTAGATATGGAAATGTTGGTTTTATTCGTTTATCAAATGATGTTGTTTGCACTTTTCGTAAAGCAGCTCAAAATGCCGCCATAATCTTAAATAGGCCATTTTAAGATCAGACTAATAGTGGTATTATTGTAACCCAGTTTAAAAGAATGTTTATATACTTTAATAGCATCATATATTGCGCTTTTCTTTATACCTTGAACTACAAAACCATCAATCGTAATTGTATTAGTAAAATTTTCTTGATTTTCAAAAAAGGAAATTGCCTCTTTTGTATGCAACTCCTTTTTGCCCTAGTAGCATGGATAAAATGATTATTAGAAAAATTAAATTATATAGTATTCATTTTTTCTATTTATTGAAGTTAAATTAAACCAACCTTTTATATTAAAAAGTAGTAGAAATGCTTATGATAATTTGTGCGTTTATTTAATGGACAATCTATAGTCACAGATTTGTAAGCTGGATTTAGGGAACATCACTAGGGATCAATAAAATGCAATAATTAAATCGGTCAAAGATTATATATTTGGTTTATTTACAAGGTTATCCATGATTCCTATCGCTTAAATTTTGTAAAAAATCTCAATTGAATAATCTTACAACTAGTTTCACAGAAATCGGATTTTAAACTATATTTTAAGCTTCTCTAAGGTTTATATGAAAAACTGGATGGTTATGTTTTATTAACCATCAACTTTTGACATTTCATATACGTTGATCTCCATATATCTCTAAACCTTGATTAGATTTCCAAAGTAAAAAGTAAAAATCAAATTACAAAATTTAAGATTAAAATAGTCAAAACTATGTTCAATGATTTGTAGCTTTTTTATTTTAAAATATATTTTGAAATTAGAAGGAAAATGTGTGGGCCTCGCGCCATCCATAAGATGTTTTAGGTTGTAATCACGTTAATCGAAGAAAAGGTAAATTAAAAGTTAAGAAAAATGAAGGAAATATGTTTAAATCAAACCATGTTTTATTTTAAATAATGTTTGATAACTTATATGATCCATATAATTGATTTTTATACTAAAATGTATGAATAAAGGTCTTGAAAGTTTAGTTATTTTTCAGATAAATAACCATCACAAAATATATTTTCATTTCATTAACAGTGATTTTTATATATTTTATGTTATAAAGATGTAAGTTCCGTTCTCGATAATAGAACACTTAGACATGAAGAAATCAAATAATAACTAAGATACAGATAATGAATATGTTTACATAAATTATAGTCATACGTTTTTGTTATTTTGAAATCTAACTAGTATTAGAGAAAATAAACATATTTTAAGAGATGAGCTCAAAAATTCAAGTTTATAATGAACAATATAAAATTCTAAGCTTAAGTTTTCCACTGGCCTTATGATTCTGTGCAATTTCAAACCAATCTTCCCAGGGATCTTCTGATTTGATAGCAGCGGATAGAGAAATATTCAAAAAGCCAATCAAATCATCCCTAGTAAATGTATCATGATCCCAACATTCAAAAATTAAATCATCTAAATTTTTTTTTACTTCAACCACAAAGTTTTCATTCCAAGTTGCTTCTGTCCCAGCATTCTTGATTGTTTTGGTTTTGTATGTCTTTGTACCCATTTTGATTTTTACATATGAGTTATTCTGATCACCTGGACCATCCATATTCTTGAGTCACATTGCATTAAATACACTTATTACAATTTTCCTTCTACCCATTTACTCTTTTATGGTGCGCTTTGATTATTTATAGTGAATTGTAAAATCTGTAGACGGTTCTATTTTCTTACACCGCTCTGAAACTAAACTTTTGTGCTAAGAAATTTAACCGAAATCAGGGAAATGCAGATAAAGTAAATTTTTAGTCGCTATACTGTAACTTAAAGCAAAATTTTATGGTTTATTTATAGAACGATTAGTAAAATCCTATGTTCATCGAGCATTACTATTTTTAGACGACTCAGTCCTAAACATGCGTAATATAAATATGGTTTATTCATAACTAGAAGATTACTGAGACGACTAGAGTGTATTTGTTTGTGAAAATAAGATGTTTTTAGATGGGCGTCCTCTATTGGTAGAATAATTGATAAGCTCATGAAGATAAAAAGTAGTCTTTTATTTGAAAAATCATTCAGAATTATACTTAATTCTCAACTTAACTTTTCCAGACTTTTCTTCCCCTTTTTTAAGGATAAACCAATTTTCCATAGCGCCTTGTTGGAAGATCTCGGCCAAAGGAATAGATGCAGATCCGATGAGCTTATTTGTAGAAAACAATTTTCTATTGACACATTCCAACATCAAATACCGATCATTATTAGTAGGAGCGAAAACAAAAGTCTCTTGCCATTCAATTTGCTCAACGCCAAGATTCCTCTTAGATTTAGTCTTTTTACATTTTCCACTCATTCTCAATTTCACAAATGCGTCTTTCTTGGCTTGATTTGACTTGTTGATTCCTTCTCCGTATAAAATTGTTATTTCTACTTTTCCTTGATCCATGTTTCTAATGTCTTTTACGGTGCTGTTGACCCATATTTATAGTTATTCTTGTTTTAAAAAAACAAAAAATAGTAACACATTTTAACCCTTGTGATATCCCGTTTCATTCTTCAATCTCAACTTTACTTCGAGATTTCTTTTTTAACTCAAATGTATACATCAAAGATGTTTTTAATCATAAAATATGCACAACTTTATAAAAAAACATTTGTTTTTGTCTCATAGCTTATAAAAACTATAATTATCAAAATCCCTGAAAAGGGGTCATAAAGCTCAAGTGCATTGCCTTGCAAACTGTAAAAAATAAATAAACTAGGAAGAATATTAAATAATAATGGGTTGTGACTCTATAAAAATTATATAAACCCCCTTACATAAAGATGTGGGTTAAAATGCTTTTATTACATCCCTTGGTCTCAAGTTGGAGATTTGTTGATTCAGCTTGTATTTTAAGGCAGAAATTCAAAGTTACAAGTCTGTACTTATATTTGGTAATTTATTAAAGCAGTCTTTATACAATTTATAATTACCTAAAATAATTTAATTTGCGTATTAAATACCATCATCCACTCTATGCATAATGAAACGGCTTAAAAACGGGAGACTGCATAAAATAATAACTAGTAAGATATCATCCCTTTGTATAAAAATAGATTTTAGGAAAATTGAATAGATAAAAAGTAAAAAATGCACATGTTCTTTATTGCCTTAATTAAAAGCCAACTTCAAATGGCTTTTTGGTAAAACTTGACTAAAATTGATTTTTTTATTCATTTAAAACGATAATAAAAGGACCCTAGATCCTTATAAACGGTATTTTTAGCTACATGTTCTATTTATTGCGGTATTTAGGATTTAAAATTATATTTTATTTATCAAAAATGTCCAATTTTAAAAATCTCAATCTAACAAGTAATTTGTTTTTCAAGCTGGTAGTTTTGGCATGTATAAAAATTTAGATCTTTCTCTATTCTTTCTTATGTGTCACGATATTCGTCTTCTCAGGAAATTACTAATTCTTTTTACAGCCACAGCAATTGATTTTACATCAGCGAAATTCTAATTTTTTCAATGATTCTTTTACAAGACAAAATGAAGTGATCTTAAAAGTATGATTCTGGATATATTCTACATACTTTTTTAAAAGTGCATACCTTTTTACTAGCAAATTCATCTGATTTTCTGACTATCCAATTGATATACTACGGGTTACACCATAAAAATAGAGAAATAGAGTTTAATCTTTACAAAATAATCCAGAATTAAAATTTAAATAAATAAGTTTATTGAAGATATTAATTTAATTATTAAGTAAAATACCACGTTCCATCTGGCAGTTGATAAGGCTATTTTAAACCTGAGTTTTGTAATTTAAAGAGATTAAATGAAAGAAAGGCATTATCCATCTTTAAATTTTGTAACTTAAATCCATTATCATTTTTCAATTTCCTATAATATGCCTCCAAATTATAATAAATTATTTTCATTTTATCGCGATATCTTTTCTGATTTATGTGGTTAGCCACTTTTCCAATTAATAATTTTAAATATTTATATATTCTAATACTTTTTGTTTAAATTATTGCTATAAATACGGCTTTTACTCCTTTTCATTTGTTTATTTGAAATTCTCAAAAGATTATGGATCAGCTATATTGCACAATTCTACTGCTTAAAAAGTGTATCTTATTTCCACTTATTTTCAATGAACACTGAATAATTTATCCTTAATTCTGATAAAATAACTGTTTCAAAGTTTTATACTTAATTTTTGGAGATAAAGTGAGAATTTCGATTTGTTTATATCAAATGAAATAAATATCAAAGTGTTCAAATTTTCTTTTTAAAATATTTTCAAAAATTTATTAATTGCTTATTTTATAAAATTTTCATATTATAATAACAATACAAACGAAAAGTTTGTATTTTCAATAACTATTACGCCGCTTTACGCAAAAAGGTAAGCAAATTTTAATTAATAATAAATATGCAAATTAATATCTAGTGCCAAGATTTATATATAATATTTTATATAACTTCAGCTTTATTTTTAAAGCATGTTTGTTTAAATTACTATAATGGATAACTTATAAAAATTAAAAAATTCAATAATCGATAAAGAACAACGTGTATTTATCAAGTTTAGAGTAATTCTAGGCCACAGTTCGGGAATAATACACAAATAATTGGTTAAAACGATAGGAGAAAAGGCCTATAAATATAATAAAGTGAAAAATATGGTTTCTAAGTTTAATAAGGGTCAAAATAGCGTTGAAGACACTAGAGGAGGCGATACAAGTAATAATTTAATAAAAGTAAATACAATTGAAAAAATTAAAGAATATCTTGCTCAAAGTAGAGCCTGGTCATGCCTCGAACTTTCTATGTTAGTAAATTGTAGCAAAACTACTGTTTATCGGTATTTAACAGAAGATTTACAAATGAAGAAATTATTGAGCAAATGGGTTCCTCATTTTCTCACACAGGAACAAAAAGAACATAGAGTATTAGCATGTAGATATAATTCGGAGCAGTTATCAAAACAAAAAACCCTAATAAACAGAATATTGGCTATTGATGAAACTTGGCTTACTTTATAAATGCAACCTCAGCGTGACCAGTCTCGATTTTGGAGAACTAAGGACGAAAGCTCACCACAAATTGTAGCACAATCAAACTATCACAGAAAATTAATTCTTATACTAGCAATGGATTATAATGGTGTTGCATATTGGAAGCTTTGTGCACCTAAAGAGACAGTAACTTCAGAAGTCTATATAGGCTTTATTAATGAGTTTTTACTATAATGGCTACCTGTTAAGAAATTCAAGTATCCTATGGTTTTACAGGATAATGCAAGAACTCATAAATCAAAGCTTGTAATGGATTTTTTTGATGATAACAAAATCCGCACTTGGTATCATCCTCCATATAGTCCAGATATAAGTCCACATGATTTTAATTGTTTTGGTAAATTAAAGAGGAAGTTAAGAGAAAATGTTCATGATAATTGGGAAGAGTTAGAATTACAACTAGAGAGTATTATCCAGGAACTTAATATAAAGGGTCATATGAATGGTATTCAGCAGCTAGCTGAAAGATAGAGCGATGTAATAAAAGTAGAAGGTTCATATATATAAACTACAAAGTTTCATCTTTTCATATCTCATAATAAATTTTTTCCTTTACCTCTTTGCGTGAAACAGCGTAATATATTATTTAAAATGACCATTATATGTCCTTTTCAAATAGAAAAAGGTAGGATTAGCAAAATATTATTTTATAACAAATTTTTGAAAGGAAATTTTTAACAAGATTGTTAAAGCTTATCGATAATCTAAATCTCCTTAGAAACCCTGCTTTATTCTATTAAAACCCTCATATTCAAAAATATAAATATAGTTAAAATAAGACCTGAATAAGTAAAGTGTGTCCTGTCATATTTATTGATTAAAAACACAATTCTTAAGTTTTTTGAAGTAAGCCGAACTTTTTCAATTTTTTCGACTGCAGATCTTTATGTTTTGAGTTACATTGATGCGTTTCTGATATAAAACTATTAAATTTACAAGCTTATTCCTATTTTTAAATATTTTCATATAAATAATTCATTATATTAGTTTGTGTAATATATTTTCTAAAAACAATTTAACGCGAAAATTTCGAAATCAGGAAAACGATAATAAAAAAGTAAATAAGAAATGGAATGGTTATAAAGTATTAAAATGTATATTATCTCCTTATTAATTTTACCATCTTTTTGATTGAAACAAAATGGTTGTCATTTTAAGTATGAGAAACATGAAACGTCTATTTATAAATAAAAGAATTTTTTAGTAGGATACAACTGTATATTTTAAAGTAAAATAATTCATGGAAAATTTGACGATTTATTATTTACTTGTTTACCAAGAACTTTACAAAAAATACAGATAATGCTTCAAAATGAAATCATGTAAATTCAAATAACAGTATTTTTAAAGGTTATAAAATGTAGCATACCCTATTCAAAATTAAGTTAAAAAGACTTTATTTGATTTTAAAAAGGTTGAAATCTTTGAATGAAGTTTATTTTCCCAGCAATTTTATTAAAAAAATTATAAACACTCGATAGAGTGATGTCTTTTTGAAATTAAAGGACTATTTTTATCTGAGTTTGATGATGTAGGGATGTGGTGTTTTATTTAGGAATGACTCCTACTCAAACAACCTACAGGACTGCGCCTCCTCCTAATTCAGAGCACAAATAATACATAATGCAAAATAAATAGACAGAAATAAGCTATTTCTATAGATATTTTATAAAACTTGGGCATTTTGTATAGGTTTTATGTTGAGATATTTAAAAATTATAAAGACTTCAGCAAAAGGTCCAAAATACAACTTAGAATGGATAACGGACAATTGACAATTACAGAACTTTATGGTCAAGAGCTTAAAGACAAAAAAGGCAGTAAAATGAGCTGTATAAAATTGAAAAGGGATGGTAAAATGAAGAAGACTAAAGCTGCAAAAAATCAAGGGTTGATGACAGAATGGAATGAAAGCACCCTACTGGAAATGACAAGTTTATCAATTTAGAATGCTGGGGTCGTCATTTGATGGCTATGAACAATTGTATTGGTAGCACTTCGATTCCTCTTTCCAACGTTTTGCAGCAGGGGTCTATGGAGAGTGCTCAAAAACAATGAGGACAAATCTGACAAGGTTAGATTGAGGGTCAAGTGTGTCCCAAGTGTGATGTGATTTTAAATAAAATTTATTTTTCGTTTACCAATTTTTAGCTTAGCATAAGATCCATGTAAAATGCAATTAAAGTCCGCATCTCTGTGCCTTATTACATGCCCCTGACAAGAACAAACTTCAAAAGTTTGCCAAGACACAAACTGTAATCGTACAGGGAGATGTAAAACTTTTAGGTGGCTTAACTTCACAGCCTTGGCCTTATGTGCCTGCAGTTTATAATTCTGGTTTGATCATGCAACACGGGTAAAGTATAAAAGTGACTGAATCAGAAAGTTCGTAAAGTGAGCCAAGGTAAAATAACTATCACAGTTTTGTACGCACAAGAACTCAAAAAGACTGATAGGACGGGCAAAAACGACGCATATGTAAAAGTGAAATTAGGAAAGAAAAACGAGAAAACAAAGGTGGTTCGAAATGCTGGTTCTCACGAGAATGGGATCAATCATTTATTTTTCATATGGAAGAAAAGTTTTGAAGGAATTATAATGTATTTGGTTGATAAAAGGAGGAAATTCTTGAAGAATTATGGTTGAAAAGTTTTAATATTTTGGTTGATAAAAATAAAAAATATATTTCAACCAAATGATATTTTATTTCCAACTATTTCAACCGAAAAATTATGTTTTCTTCAAAAATCTCCTTCCATATTTCGGATAGTGTTACTAATTTGGATTTAGAATGTCGGGATTAGAATTTTTTGACTGCTAATCGTAAAATTGGTATTGCGTCTATTCTTTTAGAAGACGTGCTCAGACAAGGACTTATGGAAAATTGATAGAGCTTACAAAGAAAGACCAAAAATCTAGAAAATTAAAGATCAGGGCAAAGTATTGCTCTTGATAAATGTTATTTGCTGTTTTTTTATAAATATTTGTTAAATTACTTTATTTTATAAAATGCAAAAATAATCGGCAAAACAAGTTATTGTGAGAAGTGTTATTTTTTGTTCAAAAATATAAGCATTTGATCGAATCTTTGGAAGAATTTTGCTTTATTTTATGAGTTGATTTTATTAAAATGAAGTTTAACTTCGATTTCAATTCATTTGTTTCATTATGCATATCAGGCTACACAGTCCTTTGATTTTCCCTCAAAGCAGTAGTTGGTCATTTTTCAACCAATTCATTTAAAACTGCTAAGGAAGTTAAATTGCACTAAAGAAAAATAACAGCTACATTCGTCGGCCTCACTCATACTTGACAAGAATATTATAACATTACATCATGTAATAAATGCTTCATAAGAACAAATAAAAACTAATGAAAATGCATGTTAGTGACTGTGTTATACAAAGTTGCGGTTATATTTGAATTCTGTGAAATAACCTTTTGATTGGTTAACCAATTATCATAGAGTTTAGGGAATAATCATCAGATTACCTTAATAAATATTTTTTTGTTTTACATTCTGTGTTTCTTTTCTCGTATAATATAAATATGTTACAGCTTAATCGAAACATCGATCGATCAAAATAGTAACTGTGTTAAACATAAACAAGACCATCTGAAATGAAAGTTTATATTAATAAATTTGCTCTTATTCTACTATTGTAGACCTTTTGAACAGCCGAGTACAATTCTATTAGGGCGTTCCGAACAAACAGGGACTCGAAAAATTTCAAATAAAAAATTTATTAATAAATACTAGGGCGTTCGGCGCAAAGAGACACTAGAACTTTGTTTAATTACGCCTTTAATAATATCAAGACTTTTAAATTAATTTATATATACTACAAGCTTTATTTATAAATAATTATATTTTGAATATTATCATGAATAGCTTGCAAAAATTAAAAGATTCAATTTCAGATAAAAAACAGCGGATTTTCATCAAATTTGGCGTAATCCTAGGACACAGTTCTGGTATAATTCATAAAGAATTAGCTGAATCAGTCGGAAATAGTGCCTATAAACTAAATACAGTCAAATGTTTAGTTACTAAGCTTAAGAGCGGTTACAATGTGGACGAAGATAGCCGAGGAGGCGATACAAGTGATGTCTCGAAAGAAGAGAATGTAATAGATAAAATTAAAGAATTTTTGGCCCAAACTAGAACATGATCATGCCTCGAACTTTCCATGCGGATGAATTGTAGTAAAACAAAGTATTTCAATATTTAACAGAAGATTTACAGATGAAAAAATTATTAAGTAAATGGGTACCTCCTTTCTCACGATGAACAAAGAAAACACAGAGCGTTAGCATGTAAAAACAATATTCAACTCTTATCGAGACAAAATAACTTAATTAATCGAACTTTGGCAATAGATGAAACCTGGGTGTCTTTATACATGCAACCCCAACGTGACCAGATTCGATCTTGGAGAAATAAGAATGAAGACCCACCTGAATTTGTACTTCAATCTAAATATGAGAGAAAGATAATGCTAATACTAGCAATGGATTTCCAAAGTGTTGCTTATTGTAAGCTCTGTGCCCCTAAAGAGACTGTAACTTCAGATGACTATAAAAACTTCCTAATCGAATTATTAGACAAATAGTTACCTGATAAGAAATTCAAGGTTTCTATAATATTACACGATAATGCTAGACCACATAAATCAAATCTTATAAAGTAGTACTTTATTGATGAAAAAATTCGGGTTTGGGATCATCCTCCTTATAGCCCTACTATTAGCACATCTGATTTCAATTGTTTTTGGGCAATTAAAGAAGAAAACATTTATGATGATTGGAATGAACTAGAAATTCAGCTAGAAAGTGCAATTCAGGAGCTTAATGCTAAAGGTTTTATGAATTGTATACAGAAGTTACCCGAAAGATGGAGAAGTCTAATAGATGAGAAGGTTCGTATCTATAAACATACTAGTTTTTTACTTTTTATATTTATTAAGAAATTTTTTATTTGAAATTTTTCGAGTCCCTATTTGCTCGGAACTCCTTAATATTTATACGACAAAAAACTAATAGCGAAACTTAATAATTATTAAAAAAATGTAGAACAAGAAAACTATGGCGAATTGTAAAACTCCATCCCTTGAATTAGTATTTAGCGTCATCCCCGTACTAGAAAAATATGGCACTTTATTTTCGATCAGAGTAGTCCCCATTTATTAAATAAGTGGTTGAACAAGAGTTAGAATAATCTACATTCATTAAAGATTTGGTTGAATTAAGAAGAGAATAAAAAAGGGACTACTCTGAACGAAAATAAAGAACCATATACAAAATTTTCTAACAATAGGACCTGTAATTCAAAAAAATCACAAATGAAGCCATTTTCACACAATGTATAATAACATCATCTTTTTCCTCTCTTATTTCTACAAAATAAACACTATCATCTTCTATTAGATATGTTATTGCACTTATAGACCGTCCTTGAAACAATTTGTCAAAAGTTATAGTTAATAAATGTCATGGAATTGGTATAAAAAAACTACATAAATTAATGGCACGGCTTGATATGCACTTTAATAAAATACATATTTACTTATTCTAAGCAATTGAAAGCCATCTAAAATTAATATTTAAGCCCGATGCAATTTTTAGAAATCCAGGTTGTACACTGTCCGTCAAAAGTGATTCAGTGTTTGGAAAATTCGAACTTAAATGATAATTCATGAATGAGTAAGA
>NIPM01001862.1:0-14051 GCA_002738285.1 Holacanthella duospinosa
CTTACTCATTCATGAATTACCATTTAAGTTCCAATTTCCCAAACACTGAATCACTTTTGACGGGCAGTGTATTTTGTATTAACCATAGCCATATTCTCCTCATGATCAACAAAATCATAGAAGAAAAATATTCTTCACGATGTCTAGGATCGTCTTTTGATACAGCTTCAAATTCCACAGTTCTTAGCCCATTAGTTATAATACAAGTCAAGGAACCATCAGGAAAAATTTTGTAATGAACTTGGACTTGATACTCCCATGTCCTACCTAAGAGAACATCAAATCCTGTCTCCTTAGCCACAAAAAAGTTTACTTTAGTACATACACCACCAACATCATAAGATAAATCCACCATAGTATTAGACTTACCATCAGCGTTTACCATAGACCACCTTTTCGTGGTGTCTATCATCAACCTAAGCTTGGTTGCAATAGCCTCACTCACAACGCTAATTTCACTACCTTGATCCAAAAGCATAACACACTTAAACCCTTCAACTTTACACACAACCTTAGGCGTTGCTAGCGCATTATACTTATTGACTTTAAAGTCACCACTTTGATCAGCCTCGTCGTATATCCTCTTTGACTTAATATCCGAAAGAAGAGAAGATCTGAGTTCGTTGCAATTAGCAATAACTTCCCCAACTTCAAGTTCAACCTTAGTCTTCAATATTCTATCCAACACGTCATTATCACCAAACTTGTCTTTAATACTAGAGCCGTAATGAAACTTTTGAGGTTTTAGTTCCTCCTTAACATATTTTATCTCCGAATCCATCTTACTGTCAGTAAATTTTATTATAGGAGCCTTATTAATATAACATCACTATAACCAGAAGCATTTGTATCATAACCATTAGAACAATTGTGTTTCTTAATTTCACTGCTATGTCTTTCGTCTTCACCATCTTTCTTTCTTTCAACCATCACTTCAACTTCTTCCCCATTTAGTATAACCATCTCCTTAACATAGAAGTAGGCGTCTTCCTCTTGCTTGTTATTTCTACCTTGGTAGAGTTTGATTTGTAAGAGGTAACTTCAGGAAGGTTTTTCATCCCTCCTTTACCTATATTCAATGGCACAACTCTTCCATCTTTAATAGCTACCTTCATATTTATAAGTTGGACTGACTTGCTCTTCAATGAGTTGTTGAAGTCAATGTAATTCTTACGGTAATGGTCTCCATCACACCAAAGACAAGTTACCCTCTTCTCCTTTTGTTTGTGGTTCATTAGTATTCTCAGTTCTTTCATTTTTCGGTAATGGTAGCTATCTTACTGCTTAGGTTGTCCTTGCTTTCTTCATTATTACTTTTTAGCATGTCTAACAATTTAAAAGTTTTTGTTTTTGGAATTAAAAATTCCTTCACCTTATCGTAAGTCAAGTCAGCCTCATTAATATTAACCAAGTTAGATTGAGCCTCACTAGTCAAACCATTAACAAAAGATTTAAGAACAGCTTTATCAGGTAAACCAGTACTCTTTGACCTTAGGTAATCAAACCTCCTTATGTAGCTTTCCAAATCAGGATAGTCCTTCATCCTTATGCTTTGTAAATCTTCATACTCAAACCTCTCTTCACCAGCCTTATATGTCATTATTAACTTTTGGGAAAGATTAGTCCAGTTTTTGGCTTTATACTCTTCCATTTGTTCTATTTCGAACGCGTACTTGTCATGACAATAGAAAGGAAACATCTCACACAACCTACTATTAGTAATACCAGCACCCAAATCAAACGCATGATAGTAGTTTTTTAAGAACTTCGTAATGTTCTTCCCATTGAACTGACCAACATTGTTTGAGAAATTTGACGCATGCTGAAAGAAACCACTATTGATTGCATTTACATTGTGTCCACTATTGATTGCATTTACATTGTGTCCACTATTGTCCGAACTTCCGCCAACCACTGAATAATCTGCACTTAAATTACCCCGGTCCTCCATCATTTTGTCGTCTTTATTTATGCTAACATCTGAATAGTTTGTCATTGTAAGAATATAAGTATGATAAGAATAGGTTTTTATCGAAAAAAAATTAGGCACATCATTTTGTAATTTTAATGATGTTCGTTGCTAAACAAATCATAACCGCTTTTAGCAATAGATTTTTTAGGAAATAAATACTTACCAACTATGCCTTGGTCAGGTGAACAAACACAACGATTAAAATTAAAACAAACCAAGCTTTGTGCAGCAGCTTCATTATTTGCTTCCACACTAATGAGCATAATAAGTAATAAAGTATTACATAAAAGTGTGTTTAACAAAAGTGATTGTGAATTTAGAGACGATTCTGCAAGTACTATGTGGTTGAAATACGATAAAGTCACACCCCAATTGGAGGGACTTTTGACTTTGTTACAGGACAGAAATTTTTTTAACAAGTCTGGTGGTAAATGCCCACATTGTAGCAGCAAAATGAAAACAGTTGATCATGTTTCTACGAAATGCGAAAAGTTATTATTTAGCTACAGAATTAGGCATGATGAAATTTTGATGTGTATACATCTAACATTGGTTAGAAAATACAAGTTCAGTGAAAATTCTAAGATTAAATACCATAAAGTTACTAAAGTTATAGAAAATTCCTTTGCCAAAATAATAACTATATGAACATATGCAGCACAAGCAATATTAGATTTAATAAACCAAACATAATAGTATTTGATAAAATGAACAAAATTATTAGAATTATCGAAATTGGAATAACTAATCAGAATGATTTACAAAACAGAGAGGTATACAAGAAGCAGAAGTACGTAGAGTTAGGAAACTACCTTAAGTCTACTTACAAGATGGATGTTGAGATTATACCTTTTGTAATGACTTGGGATGGAATGGTTACTAAATTTAATAAGAAATATAGGAAGATACTTGAGATGAATGAGAATACTTTGGCATATATTCAGATTGTGAGCTTAAAGAAAACATTTGAACTGATGGCGTCCAACACTATTGAATTTAGATGGGAGAAGAGTAAAATGGATTGCGAGAAGAATTTAGAAATCGTAATCAACCGAATGATTGAAATGGCTGAAAATGAGTTGAATGAATGCAACAGTAATAATGGTGTAATTGAGGTTTCAAACGATGATGCACTGGTAAATGATGAAAATGAACTTGTGTCGGTGCAGGAGACTGGAGAACTGGCTTTGGAAGCTAATGATGCTTATGTAGATGAGTTCTTCGACTGCCAAAACTAGTCTTTAAGAAAATAAAACAAAAACAAATTTATTCAATAAATCTTGTTTAATTATTAAAAAGCATTTTTAAAAATATCTCCGCAATTTTTTGAACATACTTTATTCTCGCACTAACTTTGATTTATGTATTTTTAATATTTTAAAGCAAATAAATTCAAATTCTAAAAAGAATATTAAAAATTATTTATAAAATAAAATAAAGTATTACTTAATTTATTAATAAGATGTCTAAATTTGCAAGAATGACTGAAAAAGAGAAAGGAATGATTGATGCATTTAAAGAAGAAGGAAGATCAAATAGATGGATAGTAAATAAGCTTCGGAGAATGAAAGTTCAATTAAATATTATTTAAAGAATAAAAAAGAAATAAAGAAAAGGCCTAGTCCAAAAATGAAGCTTTCTAGTTCAACGAAGCAGTTAATAATCAGAAATTCTAGTAATAAATCAACATCTCTTACAAAACTTAAAGAAAAAATGGACTTAAAAGTATGTAAAGAAACTATTAGAAAAGTTTTAAAGGACTCTCCAAATATTCAGGACAAGAAAATGTTGACAAAATCGCCATTAAATGATGATAAAAAATATCAAAGATTAGATTGGGCTAAAACTAAAATAGCCTGGGGAGATAAATGGAAAAATGTCATATGGAGTGATGAAAAAAGTTCAATTTAAATGGAAAAGATGGGTTTGATATTATTGGCATGATTTAAGAAAGGATGAGTTAATTTTTTCCAAGAGACATACAGGAGGTGGTTCATTAATAATTTGGACCTGCTTTAACTTCTATGGGAAGTCAAATCTCGCATTTATTTCTGGAAAACAAGATCAATTTATGTACCAGAAAAACTTATAAAAGAATCTTATACCATTTTGAATGAATTTGGAGGAGATAATCCAGTTTTTCAGCAGGATAACTGTAGATTTCATGTTGCTAATTCTACTATAAAATGGTTCAAAGATAGAAACATCGAAGTTATGTCGTGGCCTCCATACTCACCAGATCTAAATCCGATAGAAAATTTATGGGGATTGCTCTCTCGTCGTGTATATGCAGGAGGAAAGCAGTTTTATTCCATTGATGAGCTTAAGACTTCAATAATTCGAAGTTGGGAAGAGATTGAAAAAGATGTATTAGAAAACCTAATAAAATCAATGCCAGAGAGAGTTTATGAAGTTATTTATGCTCATGGAGGTTCAATAAAATATTAATATTTATTATATATAAAGATTTTTTTAAAGTGTGGAAATAAATTATGGTCAAAAAATTGCGGAGATATTTTAAAAAATGCTTTTTGATAAAAATTAAAATAAATTAAATAAATAAAAATAAGATAAAAACAATATTAATATATTATAAAATAATTCAATCATAAAATTTATTTATTTATTTTAAGCATAATTAAGTTANTTTATTTATTTATTTTAAGCATAATTAAGTTATATTAAAATTATAAAGTGCGCAATAAATTATGGTCGCACTGTATTAAATGATAATTTTTTGGATTAATAGATTTTTGAGAATGTATTCAAGAATGTCATTATTTTCCAATAAACAAAAATATAGAACTTCGTTGCTATAAACACTTTAAAAAACAATCCAAAACCCTGTCTTTGATCAATTGTGCTCATAAAACTTTATAAAGTTAATTTAATATAAGTTTTTATTGACGCATTCTAGGAAATTTTCTTTTTTCTTTAGCAAGATTATCAATCAAATCACGATTATATACGTGAGGAGCTACTTCCAAAAGCCAATGCGGTTTAATCGAGATTGTTTGTTTGATAAACTCCTTAGAAGTGAGAACCAATTCAAAATAAATGACCCACGAAGGTTTATGTTCATAAATACCAGAACTAGGATGCAAATAAACGGTATGCCGATTCTTTACTGTTTTATACGAATCACCAATTGGGCTAATTTTAGCTGCATTGAAGAAGAATCCAGCAGTGATTGTCTAAAATCATATTTTTGTTGGTTACTTTTTGGATAGGAGTAGTATCCATTGGATCAGCATTACTTTCTAAAGAAATTTCCACTCTTTCCAAAAGTCTGACAAGTTGATCTCTAACATCTCTAGCTCTTTTCATACTTCTAAATTGAATATAATGTTCATAACACCATTGAATCGAGTATTCGGTTTCGGCCCACTAAAAATCAATAAAAAAATTTATGCACTTGGTTCCAAATGTTCAACAATGTCAAATGATCACCTGCTTCATGCTGCAAATTTACTCTTGCCTTATCTGCCAGATCCTTCTTGTCTTTAGGTCTATAGAACAAAGACGCTTCAACAGAAAGCATAGCTGCTATAGAGACAATCTAAAATATTAAATGATTAAAAACCTCTTCAGAACAATGGTAGGTCTCTGATGCCAAAATCATTTTACCTAAACATGGATCTATCGGAAATTCTGCCAATTTTCGTCCCAATTTAGTCAACTCGCCTTTTTCATTCAAGCCTCCTAAGCCATATATCAATTCTAAAGATTTGATAAGAGTTTCAGCCGGAGGAGGATCAAGAAAATCGAAATCAATGATATTATCAATTCCCAAAGACTAAAGATAAATGATTTAAGAGTGCCTTTAAAAGCAAAACAACATTACCAAGATTAGTCCGTTGTATTTCAGGTACTGTATTTTCCTCTAATTCATTCAAGTAGGCCCATTTGGTATAAATTCTAAAGCATTTTCCTGGGCCTGTTCTTCCAGCCCTACCAGCTCTTTGATTAGCTGAAGCCCTAGAACAAGGTGTAATAGTAAGTGACTCCATTCCAGTTTTAGGATTAAAAGACTTAATCTTAACAAAGCCTGCATCAAGAACATAAACAATCCCATCAATAGTCAAACTTGTTTCTGCTATATTGGTAGATAAAATAACTTTTCTTGCCCCTTCTGGTGTTGGTTCAAATATTTTATTCTGCATTTCTGTTGGTAAATTAGCATATATTGGACAAATGATCAATTCTTGTATACGACTACCGAAACTCCTAGCAGTAGAAGAAATAGCTTCATGACATTGTTCAATCTCTTCTTGTCCGGTAAGAAAAACCAAAATATCGCCTCTAGGTTGACTTGCATGGATTTGAATAACAGTTTTTAAAACAGCAGTCAAATAATTAGCTTCAGGTTGTTTTGTATATAATATATCAATCGGATAAGGTCGGCCTGGAATCTTAAATATAGGCGCATTATCGAAATAATCTGCAAATTTTCTAGCATCCATAGTAGCACTTGAAATCAAAAGCCTTAGATCTGGTCTGAATCTAACAAGATCCTAAAAATAAGATTAAAGCAAAATACTTTGACAAGACCAAGAAGAATATCAGTATGCAAAGTACGTTCATGAGCTTCATCGATAATTATGACAGAGTAAGATGCAAGATCTGGTTCATTTAGAAATTCTCTCAATAACATACCATCAGTCATATATTTTATCAAAGTATACTCTGGATTGGTATAGTCCTCAAATCTAATAGAAAATCCACATAAATGGCCACACTTTGTATTCATTTCATTGGCCACACGTGCAGCAACAGACATAGCAGCAACTCTACGAGGTTGAGTACACCCAATTTTACGAAATCCTTTCAATGGTTTACCACTTCGATCTAATATAGCTTTGACTTTAGGATCGGATTGTTTTTTGAAATCAAATATGTTAAATCCAGATATATCAGGTGGATTACAAAAGCCTTCTTCGTATAAATATTGAGTTAATTGTGTTGTTTTTCCACTTCCAGTTTCTCCAACAATAACTACAACAGGGTATTTTTGAATAGCTTCGATTAAAGATTCCCTGTATTGATAAATAGGTAGAGATTCTCTAATTTCTTTAATCTCTTTTTCTAAAAAAATAACGATCAAAAGGTGGATACTTTTTTGTTCAATAGGGTTTATATATTCTCTTTCACTATCTTTATTGACTTCATTCAAAGTAGAATCTACAATATATTCTATATCATCCTCATCAAAAACGAAGTCAAATTCATCTTCATCCAAAGCCTTAGTTTTTCTATCTATTAGTCCTTGTTGAATTTGTTGTTGCTCCCATTTTTCTTGAGTTGTTAACTTTTGTTCATCTTTTTTCTCCCTATAGTCCTGAGATCTCTTCTTTAACAACTCCTGCTTCTTTTTAGAATCGATTTTACCTTTTTCTGTAATATAATCTAAAAGATAAGGCAAAATAAATACCATCAGGCATATGATAACCCTCAACATCTTCCTCTTTAATCTGAATGCGCTCTTGTGCAATCTTAAGTATCTCTTTATTGTATTCTAAATTCTTTTTTTCTTTTTCGGTAAGCTGTTCACCCTCAAACCAATTCTCTTCATCTTGAACTTCTTGTTTGAGTAATTCTAATCGTTGTTGTTCTCGAAGCTTCAGATATTCTTGTCGAGATTTAAGTCTTATATCTCCAATAGCTTCATTTCTTAACTCAGGATTATCTGCTAACATTTGTTTGTATTGTAACTCTTGAGCTTTTAAACCTCTTGCATTGTTTGATAACTAAAATATAAATTAACTAAAATATACCTTTTTAGAAGCTTCCATTTGTTTTTCTTTCAATCTTTTTGTAAACTCATCTCTTTCTTTTAAATCATTTTCTACTTCCATCTCTTCTTTTGTTAGTTCTTTTTCAGAGATTGGATCGGAATGTTCTAAAAAATAATTTGACAAGAGATACCTCGCATTTCGGTAGTTTTTATCTGTACTGGTTCTTCAGGCTCCTCCCAATCCTTTTCGATTTCCTTGGCATCTTTAGTTCTAAAATGCTTCTTTTTATCCTATAAAATTAGTGTCCAAAAAATCACTTTCGGCATTTCTTTCAACTTTGAATTTGAGAATCAAAAGCTCCGCAGCCAAATAATGTCAATAATTTTTAAAATATGTGATGGTTTTTGGCCAAAGAAAAACTAGTCAAATTTAATAAAAAGATCAATCCAAATCCAAAGTGAAGTCGACATACTTCTCAATAAACTTCTCAGTAATACCAATCGAATCCAAAGCAACTCTAGCCGAGTAAATAGGTGCTTGAGATTTGTTGAACTTTCTCTTTTCTATTTTTTCTGATTTAAAATCAGCCTCATCTTGTAAAACTTCTTTAATAGAGCTTTTTAAGTCCTCGACAAACTTAAATACGCCAATGTGCAAAGTTCTTAAAGTGATCGTCAAATGTAATGCTAAAGGAGATTGCAGCTTATTGAGATTCCAACCTTTATTTTCCATGCTTTGACAAATACTCATTATAGGAACCTCAGGATTGTCTTCCAAAGGAGATGATTCATTTCTAGATTTGATTGCAACAACACAAATACTAGGATCCCCTATAACTTCTATCTCTGGTATTTTATTGAGCCTATAAAGTTAATTATTTTTGGATTTACTCGGATTTCAAATTATTGCAGAATTTAGTAATATTCTTTGCATTTTCGCGATATATTTTCTTTCCTCTTTTCATAAGAGCAGCCCAAGTGCCAGCGATAACAAGTCCACATCTAAAAATAAACTAAAAATATGGACTTTGAACCACAAATCGTTGGAGTAACATAAATACCTCCTGTCCATTTATCAGCGATGGAATATTGATTCTTTCTGATATTTTTGTTTCTATACATCACAACAGAAGATCCCTTCAAAGTGAGCCCATACTAAAAAATATGTTAAAATAATTATACTTTGTGAGTATCACAAGAAATCGAAGTTATACCAGAAATACCAAAATTAAACAATGACACCATTGGGTCGTCGATAAATGGAATAACGAATCCACCGAGACATGCATCCATATGTAAGCCAACATTGTATTTAATTGCAATGTTAGAAAGCTCATTCAAATCATCATAAAGTCCATAAGGGTAATTAGGGGCAGATCCAACGATCTAAAACAATTAAATCCAAATATACCATGATTGTATTAGAATTCACATTACTTTTGACCAATTTAGGATCCATCTTGTAGTCTTTATCAAGTGATATCTTAATGAGCTTAATACCTAAATATTGAGAAGCTTTATCAAAAGCAGCATGGGCAGTAACAGATAAAATTCTATAAATTATATTAATAAGTCAGTTACATTTCAGGAAAATAAATATTTTTGTTTTTCCTAAACCAATCTCTATGTGCTTTACAAGCAAGTAAGATAGATTCAGTACCACCGGACGTAAAAGCACCACACGGATCTACATCGAACAAAGGACCTAAATCTTGCTGCTTCTTGGAAATAAAATTATCATAGCCATTAGGACAGTAAATATCAAGAACCATGCGAATAATTTCTCTCTCCATCTTGTTAACACTTGGGAATAATTCAATATGTAAAGGGTTGGATAAGCTATAAAATTTCATTACTGTACTATATATTTCATCAAGTTCATCACTTAATTCATAAACTGCGCCAGATACGTATCCTTTCTCCCAATCATTTTCTCTTATCTTGCTTAATCTAAATAATGTATCATCTAAATGTACCTTATCAAAGTAGAAACTATTTCCTGATCTGGAATTGGGTCCTCACTTAAGACTTTGTAGTAAATTTCGTCTTTATCGAAGAAATTAATTGATTGTTTTATTTCAGCAAAAGTCTTCTCTGATTCCTTTTCAATCTTTTCTTTAACTGCAGGTATACAAGTAGCGATTTTATAAAACATCTAAATATTATTAATTGTGACGAAATATACGTTCCTTAAAATGGTGACGAGATCATTTGGCAATGAACTGATACCACTATTGTATAAGGAACCTAAAGTCTTGAGTATTCCAGTAGCGCTCATAAATATAAATGCTACTTCTCTTATTTGGATAAATCTCGGGTCGTTCCATGGTATTCCATTTCTTATCATAAATTCGCTAATGTTCATTTTTGGTGTTAAAATGTAAAATCTGGAATTGAAGAAAATAAAGTCAGGTAGGCTAAATATAACAATAATAGATATATCTCTGTGAGATCTGTGGGGATCCAAGGGAATTTTCCCCTTTTGATGAGTTTGTTGAACAAAACGGACAGGTAATAGAATATATGGCGGATGTAGTCAAGTCGAGGGATGCGACTCGATAGTGACAAAATGAGGGTATACAATCTGAGGGATGCGACTCGATAGGGGCAAAACGAAGGATATTAAATATTTCTTTCATTCACAAATCAGTTTAAGGCTTTGGTTTAGTAAAACAAATAAACAAACCAAGTAGGTTGGAGGGTTTTGAAGCGTTTAAAAATGTTTTTAGGTAAACAATTTGAATATTTACAAGTATGCAAAGAAATTCAGTATAAAAGATGATGCCTCATGTAAAAAAAGAAAAAAAGATCAGTCTTTGATTTAAGAATAAATTAGTAAGTAAATGGAGCACGAAATTATCAATACACGAACTGAAAGAGCTCACAATCTCGTCTATAAGTTTTGAATAATGAGAATATATCTAATTCTATATTTATTAGATATTATCACTCTATTTAACCTCCAAAGTTACTTTTGCACCCCTGAGTAAGACAAACTTGACAAATAACAAAATATGACCAGAAATAATATAATATTAGATAAACTGTTATTTTGTAATAAAGCATTGTTTTAATAATCTTTCGACCCAGGTTGAGAAATCAACTTTGTTTACTTGACTGAAAATTTTCAAAAATTCTGGTAAAGGCATAATGCTCAACATCGTGTCTAAGAAATTAAAGCGGCTTACATAGCATGTACATAAAAAGATATCAGATTCAATTTAAATTCAAGAGGGGAGGGAGTTTATAAAGAAATCTTTATAAGTCAAGTATGATTCACTTATTTTATTTTTATTAGGGCGTTCAAGCAAAGAGGCACTCGAAAAAAATTAAATAAAAAAGTTACTATAAAAGATAAAAGTTAAAGATTAGTATGTTTATAAATACGAANCACTCGAAAAAAATTAAATAAAAAAGTTACTATAAAAGATAAAAGTTAAAGATTAGTATGTTTATAAATACGAACCTTCAGCATCTATTACACTTCTCCATATTTCGGGTAACTTCAGGATACCATTCTTAAAACCTTTAGCATTAAGCTCCTGAATTGCACTTTCTAGCTGAATTTCTAGTTCATGTCAATCATCATAAATATTTTCCTTTAACTTCCTCTTTAATTGCCCAAAACAATTGAAATCAGGTGGGCTAATATCAGGGCTATAGGGAGGATGATCCCAAACCCGAATATTTTCATCAATAAAATACTGCTTTATAAGACTTGATTTATGCGGTCTAGCATTATTATGTAATATTGTAGGCACCTTAAATTTCTTATCAGGTGTAACCATTTTTCTAATAATTCGATTAGGAAGTTTTTATAGACTTCTGCAATTACTGTCTCTTTAGTGGCACAGAGCTTCCAATAAGCAACACCTTGAAAGTCCATTGCTAATATTAGCATTCTCTTTCTTTCATATTTAGATTGAAGTACAAATTCAGGTGGGTCTTCATTCTTATTTCTCCAAGATCGAATCTGGTCACGTTGGGGTTACATGTATAAAGACACCCAAGTTTCATCTATTGCCAAAGTTCGATTAATTAAGTTATTTTGTCTCGATAAGAGTTGCATATTGTTTTTACATGCTAACACTCTATGTTCTCTTTGTTCATCCGTGAGAAAATGAGGTTCCCATTTACTTAATAATTTTTTTATTTGTAAATCTTCTGTTAAATATCGAAATACTGTTGTTTTACTATAATTTACCCGCATGGAAAGTTCGAGGCAAGACCATGTTCTAGTTTGGGCCAAAAATTCTTAAACTTTATCTATTACATTTTCTTTCTTCGAGACATCACTTGTATCGCCTCCTCGGCTATCTTCGACCACATTTTAGCNTTATCTATTACATTTTCTTTCTTCGAGACATCACTTGTATCGCCTCCTCGGCTATCTTCGACCACATTTTAGCATCTCTTAAGCTTAGTAACTAAACGTTTGACTGTATTTTGTTTATAGGGACTATTTCTAACTGATTCAACTAATTCTTTATGAATTATCCCAGAACTGTGTCCCAGGATTACGCCAAATTTGATGAAAATCCGCTGTTCTTTATCTGAAATTGAATTTTTTAATTTTTGCAAGCTATTCATGATAATATTCAAAATATAATTATTTATAAATAAAGCTTGTAGTCTAATAAATTAGTTTAAAAGCCTTGGTATTATTAGTATATTATTAAAGGCGTAATTAAACAAAATTCGAGTGTCTCTTTGCGCAGAACGCCCTAATATTTATTTGAATATAATTTAATAATCTATTATTTATGCAATAATATTCGGAAATATTCCAATTTCGTTAATTTTTCATATAACTGTTAATGCATTTATAACTTTTGGTAAATTATTCATAACTCTTGGGAAATTTTTATAACTACTGATAGCCCTGTAAAAAATTATTTTTTAATGTTTAGGTTAGATGAAAAATTATTATATGATTTTATTTTTGTGTGATAAAATACATACATATTATTTATAAGTAAGATATCAGGAAATTCTATTTAAAGCATGATATACACTATCTCTCACGGAAAGTCGGACTCCCTATTTTTTGTAAATCATAGAATCAATTTTGCTTTTAAATAAAAATTTACATTTTAACTGTCCTGTTATTTATATTGATTTACTTATCCATATTTTATATTAAAATAATATAAAAACCAAAAGGGAAATTTATTGATCTGACACGGAAATTCGGAAATTAATAAACTAGTAACTAATATACATCCCACGAGCTTTTAACACTTGATTTACGCGTTTAGGCATCCAATAAATTAATTTTTTTATAAAATTTTTGGGTAAACTATTCCACAACCTAAGAAGCTCTACTTTCAATTCATCTGGGTGATTGAGGTTTTTCCTCTCAGCTCTCTTTTCATATATGCCCAGATGTATTCAATTGCATTCAAATCAGGGTTTGCCATGCCAAACCAAAACCTCGATTTCTTTTTTACCAAGTAATTCACCAACAAGTTTAGAGAATGTTTTGGATCGTTATAATGCTTAAACACGTAGTCGATTAACCCCATTTTCTCTGCCGATTGTCTTAAGTTGTATTTTGATATATAAAAATAAACATATCTATCCATTATACATCAATAAGACAAAATTTCCTACTCCCTTGTAAGAAAAAAATCCCCAAACCATCACACAATCTTTTCCAAATTTTACTGTAGTCTCTACATACTTAGAATCGAGCCGTTTGGATTCAAATTTCTATACATATGAACAACCATCTGAATTGTAAATATTAGATCTGCATTCATCTGAAAATATAACATTTTCCCAGTAATTATCATCTTGAAATATCCACTTTGAACATAATCTTCCCTTTCCTTATATTTTTTGAAGACAACAAAGGATTTCTTTCTGGAGAATAAGCATATATGTTAAGTTTATTTAAACATCTCCTAATTGTGTTATCTGAGACTGTTTTACTACCTTTTTCTTCAAAGATTTTGTTTAATTTCGGGACACTAGATTTTGGATTTTCATCATGAATGGCCTTTATAGATTTTATGTCATTTTTATCAAGAACATACCTACCCCCAGAGCCCTTTTCCTTTTAATTGAATCTTTTTCTTCATATTTCTTAATAGAAACACATATTGTGGACTTAGGTATACACGTCAAACCTTCGGTCTCTCTATAAGAATATCCTTCGTTCGTAAGTGCCAAAATTTTCCCAAAATCAAAATCATTAATATGTTTCATTATTATATCTTTCTGTTTCTGAAAATTATTATATGTAAAATTTATGGAGATAAAATTATTTGTCCGAATTTCCGTGTCAGATCAATAAATTTCCCTTTTGGTTTTTATATTATTTTAATATAAAATATGGATAAG
>NIPM01001863.1:0-14086 GCA_002738285.1 Holacanthella duospinosa
CATAAAATAAAAATTATCTTTAAATTTTTATTTTTCAAAAAGAATAGAAACATCTTTCAAAAATTTTGTCCCACATAAAGAAAAAACAATTTTATACAAGAAAATATTTTTTTCTTAAAATTTATTGGATTTGTTTTGATATTTCTCCAGTTAATTCTGTCTTATAAATAGGATTGAATTAAATTGATGTGAAAAAATGAATGAGAATCTAGGCTAAAATTTATCAAAAAAATAATGGTCTTATGGCTTGCTATTGTTCTTATTCGATAAAGGTGAGTGAAGTCTATAAGGAATTGAAAGCAAAAAAATCATAAATCATGTTTTATTAATCAAAATATACATAAAATATTGAAAGCTAGAGTCAGATAGTTAGAATGTGATTATTTAGGAGTACTTATATATGGCTTAGGGGCCGAGTACTACCTCCCTCTTGATATTTAATCTTACTCCTTGTACTGTTTTTAAACCTGTTTTCATTTAATCTATTTATACATAAAATCTTTAAATTTATTTGTTTTTATCTTTCAAAAAGAATAGAAACATCTTTCGAAAATTTTTTGCCAAATGGGACAAAATTTTTGAAGCCTCGTTTATAGTTCTAGAATATTAGTGCATCATAGTAAAATAGGTTGAGGAAGCAACTAAAATGGAAAGAAATATAGCTAAGAGATATTTTATTGATAGTAAAGTTGATAAATACATAAATTTATTATCCATAAAATATCTCTTAGCTATATTTCTTACCAATTTAGTTGCTTCCTCATCCTATTTTCACTATGATGCACTAATATGAAAGAATTATAACCGAAGCTTCAAAAATTTAGTGCCATATGGGACAAAATTTTTGAAGCCTCGGTTATAATTTTAGAATATTAGTGCATCATAATGAAAATAGGTTGAGGAAGCAACTAAAATAGCAAAAAATATAGCTAAGAGATATTTTATGGATAGTAAAGTTGATAAATACATAAATTTATTTTCATTCTTACTATTTTATGCATTCAAGAAACTAAAATTCCTCGACCAATTAGAATATAATTATGTTTCAAAAATATTGTGCCATATCTTTAAAAATTATTTGTAGAACATTTTTCGTATTTATAGCCCAAAATTTTTTGATCTATCAATGATGCTTTTATTTTCAAGCTTATTTATTAGTCTTTTAGGGTCTGACATAAGTATATCAATAAATAATATTAATCAAACCTACATAAATGGAATGACTCATCCTCAATACTTCGAACCTTTATCAAAAGAGCTTAACAATGAACATTTTAAAAGAGTATTAAATCTGACTAATCATTATTATTTTATAACCCAAGAGAACTTAAATGAATTGAACTATTGTATAAATTTAGATAATAGTTGTAATCAAACTGAATTAGAAGATTTTACTTTTATCTTCAAATCTCAGAAACCTAAATCTCATATTTTCTATAAAAACAGCTTATTTGATTTTACGAAAGACGTTATTCAAGAAATCAAGAAGTGCAATGAAACGAAAAAATTGCATTTCAAAGATGAAGATACTTCAATTTTATTAAATAGGGACACTATGACTTTATGGCTAAGCAATTATGACAAGATTATTTACACGATAAGTGAATATAGAATAGATATCACATTAAAAGAGCAAGATGATATGGTAGAGATTTACAATAGTGAAAATGACTTACCTCGATCTATTTATAAAAAAGAATCATTTTCTGTCTTCTATTCTAATGTAGGATTTAATTTCTTAGGTCATCATTGGTTTAATGTATTCGAAATATTAGATATAAAAGGCATAAAATATTCCACAACTAACAAGATCAAACAAATATCAAATAAAGGGGGAGAGATTGTTACTGAAGGTATCTATAATATTGCTATGGAAGACATCAAATTTCAATATTTTGATGAGCCTACAGTTATTTCTTTTTATCTATCAAATATTACATTAGTAGCAAAGAATCTCACTTCTAATGGAAGAAGCCAGTTTACATTAAATTGGAAGAATGATACAAATATTACCTTGTTAAGTACAGAAAGAATGCAAAATTGTAAACAAGTCGAATATAATGTTAATCCAACTAAAGATGATTTAATGAAGATTCAAGATTTTGACATCAGGAGCGCCTTTTCAGACTTTGTTAACCTAGATACCCTCAATCTTGTTCAACTATCTGGATGGAAAATCAAAAATATTCCTTTAAAGATATTTTCAAAGTCGGAAAATATCAAATTACTCGATATCGAACATCTAAAGTATTTGAATCTAGAACAACACATATTTTTAAAAGCTAATTGTCATTTATTGGATGATTATTTGAAATTATTTTTTACTCTTAATTTCGAATATCTGCCTATCAATTGCCCATTACTTTTAGATGATTCTATAAGATGCTACACTGATATTTTTGATAAGAAAATGCTACCCTTACAAGTAAATCAAACTAATGTGACACCTAATATAAGTTCAAACGTTTCTGATAATGTTTCAATTGTAAGTACACAGATTCCATTGAATCCTGTTAATACAGTTGAAGAAAGCAATAAACCTGATCTTGACACCGAAAAAGACATAAAGACAGAAGATAAATCGAAAGAAACTTCTAAAAGCACAGGAAGACTTTATACACAATTGCTTTGGTTAATTTTAATTATCTATTAAAAATTCTTAAGGTTTAAAATTTAATAATCGTAAAATCCCTTACCCGATTTTTTGCCAAGCCAACCAGCAGCAACATAATTCACCAACAGATTAGCAGGTCTATATTTAGAATCTGCGAGTTGCGAATGCAATACATTCATAATCGAAAGACAAGTATCTAACCCAATAAAATCAGCCAATGTTAACGGTCCCATAGGCATATTTGTACCTAACTTCATAGTAGTGTCAATATCTTCTTTACTAGCTATACCTTCTTGAAATGTGAATATTGCTTCATTTATATATGGCATTAATAATCTATTAGCTATAAAACCAGGTACATCTAAGCTTAAAGTTGTAACTTTTCCTTCAATGATGAAATAGTAGTTTATATACCCATTGTTTTAGCTAATTCTTGGGTCTTTTCTAGTGTTACATTGTCGGTCTGTAATCCTGGTATTATTTCTACTAACTTCATTACTGGCACTAAATCTGATTATTTTACGAGATTACCTGGATTCATAAAATGCATCCCAACGACATTATGTGGTCTATCAGTAGAAGCTGCGAGTTTAGTAATACTTATACTACTAGTATTGGTTGCAATTATACTATCTTTTGGTGTTAATTCGCTTATTTGCTTCAAGATTTGTTGTTTTAATTCTAATTTTTCAGAAACCGCCTATTTGATATATAAATAAGGTATATTACTTCAATTGAGAATTGTATATCTTTAAAGGTATCTTGTTTTATCTGCTGAGTCCATTTTATATTTTGTATAACTTGATCAGCTTCTTTTGCATCTAATTTATTCTTATCGATTTCCTTCTTAAGTATTTTATCTATCAATAATAAACATTAAATCATACCTATGAGTTTATATCCTATTTGATGCTGTTTTTCATTTGGCTCGACAATTAATACTGAACTGCATTTTGCTACTTTCGCAGCAACAAAAGCAATACCAACACCCATTTGACCACCACCTATAACAGCTACTTTATTAATCTATTTGTTATAATTTTATCTTGTACTTTTGTAGAGCTTTTTCTTATAATAGAAATAATGATAGTTCTTTTTAGCATACGTCACCTTTATGAAAAAGAAAAGTTTAATTTTAAAAAGAAAGTGTCAAATTTCTAGACATAACAATAATATTTCTAATAAAATTCTTAATATTAGCAATAACCTTTCTACAATTATCATAGAGTCTTTCTTGTCCATCACAATTCTCGATTAGATTTCTTAAATCTACTTTATTAATCCTGGTCGAATCTTTTAGCTCTTCAGACATAGTCTTAAGATCTTTATAATAATCCATTTTGCTCATTAAATAGCTCAAATTATTGTGGTTAGCTTTCAGAGTGGAGATTGTAGAGAAGAGCTTTCTAGCTTTGTCAAAATAATCATAATATTCGATATTCAAAGCAGCTTCATTAGCAGAATTTCTAACATTACTTTTGTTTATCTTATTGAGTTGATTTTGTAAAGCTATAACTCTTTCTCTTTGTTCTATGCCGGGTTTCAAAATTTGATTAATGGAATTTATGTTGGAAGTTTGCATTTGATCAAAGCTTTCTTTAATATACTGATTATTCGCATTTAAGAATAATACTCTTTTTGCTGTAAACTCATTCACGAGAGTCATCAGTTGTTTAAAAGCAGTGCTTTGTTCTGACAATAATTGCATGTTTGTATTCGACATGTCAAAGAAAGCATTATCGTTCTTATATTCCTTATATTTCTCTATCACTTCTTTTAATTTATCTAATGTTTCACGATATAGATCTTTAGAACTAACAGGCTGGTTACATGCGACTGGAAGGAGGAATATGAATTTCATCTAAAGCTATTTTTGTGAAATTTAGGTTTTATAATTTTAAATTGTTTGATATAAACTTTTCTAAGCCTTTCGTTTTGTTTATGCTATTTTCATCCGTCAGAGTATCAGAAATAGAGATATACAGGATTTTTCATTTAATCCGGAACGAGGGGCTACAAAGCCAATTTCTTTCTAAAAATGACACCAAACTAACAATAAAAAACAAAGGTTTATTCATTCATCTGTTATATCCACCATTTCTAGACATCTCCAGGCCATTGTGCTGGTAATATGTCTGACAATGTTCCCCGGAGATCCTCTCAAAGAAAGAAATTGGCTTTGAGCCCCTGGTTCCGGGTTAAATGAAAAATTCTGTAAATTTTATATTTGGATCGGATATCCATAATTTGACCTGCAATAGATTCCCTTGAATTCTGCAACTTGTATTTTTTGATTTTTCATTGAATGTTGCTCTAAGATAAGTCACAGATATAATGAAAATGGAAATTTCCTGAACAAAATGAGATTCAAGATTTTCATAAAAAATCTTTATTTTTTTGTTTCGGTGTGGTTTAGTTGTGTCTTTAAGATGACTTTTCTTTAGACCTGAAAATGTCTCTATTTTATAACGATATTTTATGTAGCTTAAAAGCAATATTTTAAATGGGCTTTTTATCGAAAATTACGAAAATATTATCGTAAATGGAAGAGGAACAAGCTCTTATAATCACGAACTTACAAGTTTATCGATTCAATTTTCCTTTTAAAATGTCAAATTATGTGAACCCAATAAGTGAATCGCTATTATGTCCAATGTAATTCAGCCTTTAATATCGTATTTATACAGATGTAAAGAAATAATCAATAAACCATATATAACTAATAGATGTAGTCATTCTTTCTGCTATAGTTGCATAGAAACTAGTTTAGATCGTGAGCCCAAATGTCCATTATGCAGATGTCAATTAAAATTAGAAGGTTCTTTCCATACAGTTTAATGTCTAGATGTACATCCTAATCTGGCGCTTTCGAACATGATTGATGAATTATTGATTAGATGTACTAACGTCAATAAAGGTTGTAAAGAAGAATTAAGATTAGATCAATTGAATCAACACGAAAAGCAATGCCCATACAATTTGCAAAAATGTTTAATGTCTGTTTTTGGATGCGATTTCAAAAGTTTTTTAGTTTGTTTAATAAGTTTAGGTTTTGAAAAAGATGTATCGGCTCATCAAGCTAATAATTGTGCTTATTTTCCTTTAAGAGATTGGATCTTTCATATTACTGAAAGGCTAGATTGTATGGAAAATACTATGAAAGTAGTTTAATATTTAACGCTAATAGAAACAAAGTGAAGAAATTGAAAATTATAAAAACATTGTACAAATGATTTCCAATAATTTAATAGATTAAAAACAGCAACATACATATAAATGATGGTAATCAAAAAGAACAGCTTGAAAATAATACTTTTATTGATAGAAATTCCAAAGAATTAGAGTTTAATTGGTATGATGTTTCTAGATTAAAAGATATATCAGCCAAAACTACGATACAATATAAAAATACCGGAGTAACGAGTATAATCAAAGAAAAATGCAAACATATAATAGCAGGGGATCACTCTGGAACTTTAACTGTAAATACAAACCTGGGTTATTTTTAGTTACTTGACATTAACAATGATATGAATATAAATAGGAATATCTGCAACATTAAGGCTCATCAAAGTTCTATTTGGGCCTTAGAATATAATGATATCGATAACATTTTGTTTAGCACAGGATCTGATGGACATATTAAGGTATCTTATTTTGTGTAAAAGTTAAAGATATGGAAAGATTTTGAAACTAGCCAAAAACATCATCATAATTGGATCGCACATGCAAAAGCAGATGATTCAGGAAATGGATTTAAGATTTATTCTTTGCTTTATAAAGATGACATTCTATATTCTTGTTCTTCAGATAGATCGATAAAAGTTTCTCTTTTTAGCGTTAGTTTATCTTTTAGGCTTGGAAATTTTTGGATGATTATCAAACACCAGAATTGCAATATACATTCTTGGGCCATGAGGATAATATCAATTCTATAACTTCATATAATAATGATTTGTTTAGTGTTAGCAATGATGGTACTATTCGAGTAAGTTCTTTCCTATATATTTTGATAGATATGGGACACATTTTCACTCAAATGTAAAAGTGTAATCAAAGCCAATTCAGGTGAACAATTATTGGATGTAGTTGTAGATAAAGACAAGAAATTCATTTATACATCAACTATGAATTCACAAATATTGATCTATGATTTCAATACCAATTTTATTGGCGAACTTAATAGTCATAATTGGGAAGTATGGAAGTTGAAAATTGCACCGAATAACATGAGTTTGTTTTCCGCTGGTTTTGATCATAAAATACTGGCCTGGGATATCCGAAACCATACTTATCCTGTTAATACTCTCTCTGGTCATCGAGGATTCATACATGCGCTAGAGTTTTCAAATGATAATGGATTAATATCAGGATGTGCAGATAAGACTATAAAAGTATTACCGTTGTTCTAATATGATATAGATTTGGAACTAATTTAAAGCTATTTTAATGAACAACCTTCTATTTTAACTTCTTGCGATAGCGTCTTCTTTCTCGATAAAAATGCCTACAAAAATCTCAATCTTAATTATATACTCTTGGAGTTTTCATACTATTAGTCATGTATCCAATACCCTAAAATTTAACAAAAAATATAAACCATAGATGGAGTTGTATGCCCATACCAAAATTCAATACCTAAATACATAAAATTCCTATTTTAGTACCATTAGGTTTTGTATTATCCGAAACTCTCAAAATAATAGAACCAACATATTTATCATTAAAAACGTTCAAAGCTGGATTCCCTAAAAATATAAAAAAGCTTAAAAAAGTACTTAGAAACCCCTTCTTAAAAGCAGCATTTAGCGATTTATCAGGTTCTACGTCAGGCTTCTTGACTAAATCACAACAAACTTTCGAAAAGATAGTTTTCATAATCTGTTCGCCAGTACCTAAAAATAACAAAAATAAGGAATACCAGAAGTACTACAAGCAACACCAATTTCATTATGATCGGACTGATCTTCTGCCCAACAACCAGCACCCCAAATAGCAGCCTAATAAAAATTCATTGTTTATATAGAAACCTCACCAATTCTTCCAGGAAATTTTAACAAAATTCCACCAGAGCTTACACCAGAACATAAATTACCATTAGAATCCAAACAAATGGCACCAACAGTATCTTCAAATTGATCCTCTTCATCACTATTAATAATGCGTTTATGAGTATTGTTATTTTTCTAACAAATAAAATAAATGGAGATAACCATTTCATCTGGACTGTTTAGCTTATCCATACATTCTTTATATTTCTTTTGACTCTTTTCTGATTGCATATAAAATTAGTATAAAATACTTGAAATTAAAGCACTATTTTCAATCTCATCAATAGCATTAATTTTAGCCCATTCAATTGCAGAATCGCCTGCTAATAGTCTTACAAAATATTAAAATTAATACAATATATACAGAGGCGGTATTCTTCCGTGCGATAAATAACCCACTTTGTTCTGCTTTAATAATTCTGTAGCAAATTTAATAGGATTCTTTACATCTAATAAAATTTACAAAGGTTTTGTATAAGTAATACTTTTGATCGAACCAACAGCACCAAAACAATAATCATCACCTGTCATAATAGAAGCATCACATTCTACTTCGCCATTCAAATTTAAATTAGAACCGTAGCCTAATCGCTTAAAAAACTTTTAAAATTACCTGCATTAGTTAATTTTGAGTCCTTAAAAATTAACAAAAAGGGTCCATTTTTTACTTCTAAATGAGAAATAGCTTCTTCAATAGCTTTATAACCATCTTTACCTGATTTCAATAATTTCATTCCTATCTCACAAGCTCTAAGTATTCACTTTCTAGATAAATATGGTTACTTTTTACATAATTCTTCGTATTGTTTAATATTACCTTCACTATGAAATCCGGCACCTACATGAACAGCAATAAAAAGCTGCTGTGTCATTTTTCAAAAAAAAATTGTGATCGCGGCAAAAAACATAACTTCCTCCAAAAAAAATATGGATTAAAAAAGCAACATTTATTGATGGAAGATTTGCATCGTACCATACCCATAGCCAATTTTCTTCCTTTCTAATTTAACAGAATCTGCAGACCAAAGGGCAGCTGCCACTACATTAGTTTAGAGGAAAAAGCGATTGAAAAAAGGAATCAATAACAAGAGTTGGGAAACGAAACCAAACGCAAAGAATTGCCATTTATTCTGAAGCGTATAGCTGAAACTTTCTCTGAGATTTAGACTTCTAATTTGTATTAAGTCGTACATCCTATATGACCATGATTGTATGTAGCCATTTATTAAATAATATGAGATGATACCAAAAATAGGAAAGATGTTCAAAGGTAAAGTAAATATCAACACCATGATTTGTATAACAAATAAACTCATATAATCACAAACAACATTGCAATAATTTAGAACGCTATTTTGTGAGATGGGAATTCCTTCTAATTCCCCATCACTTTGATAAAGAGTTCATCTAACAATATTGTAACTAATAAACTAACAAAAAGCACAAACAATCCACCTTCGATCATCATTAATAGTATAGTTAACAAATAAGCGGCCTCAATATGCCAATGATGCTCAATCAATAATGCTGCGGTTGAATTAATCAGAGAAATTAGGCCTATAAAAGAGGTTATTGATAATATCAAAATAAGGATTAAATACTTCAAGCTTGATTTCCATAAAGTCTGATGGTGTATGAAATAATAAATGCCTGAGAGTGGATATAAACTCGCTTCTAATTTCATAATTTTTGTAGAAATTTGTTTTACACAAGTTTTTTTTTGGGGGAAGGAGTATGACAAGGACTGATTATCGTCATATTGATTATCCTATTTATTCTGACCCTAAGATAGAGAAAGAGATCAAAACTAATTTCAGTAAAGATAAAGATCTAGGTGTTGTATACGAAAACCAATTTCGTAAAACACGATTAAAATCTCTACATTACAAGAATAGACCAAAAGTAAAACCAATCAAAATCAAAGACCCGAATCATCCTGCTAATAATCAATTTGGTTTGTTTTCAAAAGTTAAGATAAAGAAAGATGACCTAATCCTCATTTATTCTGGTTTAATTAACCTTAATTCACAATGTGATACTAAAAGCAATTACTTATTAAGCTTTTTAGATGAATACGGCATAGGTGCTCAAACAGTTGGTATTTTAAATGGGTTTGATATTGTTTATAGGTAATTATGCAAGATTTATTAATGATTATCGTAATGTATCGGACAGACCTAACGTCAACTTTGAAGATTTTTATGATTCAAATTCCAAATATATAGGACAAAATTTTTGAAGCCTCGGTTATAATTCATTCATATTAGTGCATCATAGTGAAAATAGGTTGAGGAAGCAATTAAAATGGAAAGAAATATAGTTAAGAGATATTTTATGGATAGTAAAGTTGATAAATACATAAATTTATTTTCATTCTTACTATTTTATGCATTCAAGAAACTAAAATTTCTCGGAAATTAGAATAGAATTATGTTTCAAAAATTTTGTGCCATATTTATAAGGGTATTTGGGCTCTTCGAGATATAGGGAAGAATTATTGATTAATTATAGCAAGCAATTTTGGAAAACTTGACTGTATTGATCAAAAACGAACCAAAAGTTTGAAATTATATTCGAATTTTAACCACTAAAAGTTAAAAAATGGAAATTAATAAATAAAAAGATTAAGGTTTAATTTTTAGAGACCAAGTGGGATAAGAAGGAATTCAATCGATTTATCATCAATCTAGGATCATCCATAAACCCACCCGCAATCTTCGCATTATCCAACAACTAAATTAAATCAACTTAATTTTGGGTAACTTGTAAAGCGATATCTTTCGCCAACTGGGGATTAGTATCTTTAATTTTCAGTAAACCTTTAATAACATCATGACTTGGATTAATTTCTAATACTAACGGTGGTGAAGGTATATCTTTATTTCCTTGAAGTTGAGCTTTCATAAACATCTGCATCATTCCTAATCACAAATGGCGAATTAAAGGAATGGGAAGGAGAGTACTGTGAGAGCCAGGGTGTTCTTCGGAAATTATAGCTGGATAGGATAAGGCCCTTTTGGATACTTCAATATTCTTAACTGAATTAGGCGGGAAAACACTTAACAAATAATCCGATAAATCTTTAATCTCATTAACCTCCATCTGTTCTTTCAACTCTTCAGTCTTGAATAATTCATTCAATTCGGTAAATGCTTGTTGTGATTCAATACTTAATAACTTATGTTCATTATATTTATCCAAATTATCAAAGATGAATTCATCAACTGAATCATATAAGAAGAGAACTTCGATAGATGCTTTTTGAAATTGTTCATAAAATGGACTTTGTTCAGCGGCTAATCTACTAGAACTAAACAAGTAGAATATGCTCTTCTGACCTTCCTTCTTACGAGATAGATAATCGTCAAACGAGATTGGAGTTGTTGATCCGGTAGAAATCGATGTTTCATATCTTAATAGTTTCGCTAATTTTTTTCTATAACTATGATCTGAATAGATGCCTTCTTTGATAAACATACCAAACTTCTTGAAGAATCCATTATATTTTTGAGGATCGCGCACTGATTCATCTTGAAACCATTTGATTATCTTAGAAGTTAGTATATGTTTTAATTTTGATATTAAGACCCCATTTTGTAAAATCTCTCTAGATAAATTTAAAGGAATATCTTCCGAATCCACGACACCTAAAATCAAAAAATGAAGGAGTTTACCTTTGATGAAGCGCAACCATTCTGGTAATAAAATCTTACACTTATTTTGTATCATAACTTTCCTACAATAAAGAGTGATACCAGGTTCACATTTACCCATCCCCATAAATTCCGGTGTCGTCTCGGGTACATAAAGTAAACTTCTCAAATTAAGTGGGGAATCAGTTTTATAATGTAAATTATAGATTGGAGTATCATAACTATGTGAAATGAATTTGTAGAAATCAGTATGGTCTTCCTGGGTGATTTCATTGGCGTTCTAATCGTAATTAGATATTGAGTGAGGTATTTTACTTTGGTCCATAAAGGTTCTACGGTATTGATGATATTGGAACCTAATTTGATAGGAAACGAAACAAAGTTGCTATGCTTGATAATGATATCTATAAAATATAGATTTATATTAGGATGTACCTTTAACTTTGTTTTCTTCTAGAAATTCTAATTCTTCAGCTTTGACATCAATAATAATCTTAGTTCCAACTGCAACATGCTCTGCTTCACTTAATTGATACGAACCATCCCTATACAAAAATCAAAAACTCATTGGAGTAAACCCTTTGGAAGACCAACAATAACCTTTAGAATCAGGTAATGCCGATTTAGAATAAACAGTTACATTATGTCCAATCATAAATGACGAATAAAATCCAACTCCGAATTGACCGATAATCTTATCTTTAGCGGATGAAGAATCGTTGTTTTTCGTGATATTCTCAATGAATTGTTTTGATCCTGATTTGGCTATAGTACCAAGATTCTAAAAATTAATTTAGAGGATCACTTCGTGCAATTCCTTCTCTGTCATACCAATACCGAAATCCTAAATAAAATCAATATAATCATGTATTTACTTGTATAGTAAACGTTTTGTCTTCTTTATTTAATTGAACATGGATTTCTAATGTTTTCTCAGTAGAAATAGTCGAATCAGTTAACTGAAGATGTCTCAACTTCTCGCACGCATCCGATGCATTAGAGATCAATTCTCTTTATAAGTCAGTCAATAAATAAGGAATACCTAACAAAGATCTAAAGATTAATCAGATCTAAGGTACCTCTTTTTCAGAATACAACGATTTGGCTACTATGTCTAACAATTTATGTGTCTCAGTTTGAAATTCAAATTTTGTAGTATTTCCTACAACTTTTTCTTTTACTGGAATGGGCTATAAAATGATTCGATCAAAATGTTGAGATTATACTTCTTCAACTTTAGATTCAGAGTATAATCGACTTCTTGATAATAAAGAAGTGGTGTTTATGTACTAATGATTGTTACAGACGGGATTACTTTGGTGGATTTTTTGAGCTGATTTAAGCGACTTGATGTTAATAACTTGTACATTTCTTGAAAATTCCTTGGAATTTTTTTTGACAAAAATTTAAATTGTCAGATTTTTCTAGAAACATCAAGAAAGGGATATATCAAGTACTTTTATTTATACGTATTATATGTCCATCTAAATTTTGTTATCGCAACTTTAGAATAAAAAATCTTCCATAAAAGATTTCCAGAAGTCGATAAGTAGTGATGAGACATGATTTTTATTAACAAAAAACATGAAATTTTATCAAAAACTTAATAACTTTTTAAAAGCCTTTATATCGACTTGGGATCTTTATTTATAATACAAACACACAATTTAAACCAATTTTTGTCAAAAAATATTAATTATTTTTTTATGCTGTGATGTTTTGTAATTTGGGACAAAATTTTTGAAGCCTCGGTTATAATTCTTTCATATGGGACAAAATTTTTGAAGCGTTGGTTATAATTACAAATAGAACTTTTGCAAAAAATGAATTGCATTATAAACATGAAGAAAAATACAATTTTATACAAGAAAATCTTTAAACCAATTTTTCTTAAAATTTATTGGATTTGATTTGATATTTCTCCAGTTAATTCTCTCTTATAAATAGGATTGAATTAAATTGATGTGAAAAAATGAAAGAGAATCTAGGATAAAATTTATCAAAAAAATAATGGTCTTATAAAAAAGGCATGCTATTGTTCTTATTCGATAAAGATGAGTGAAGTCTATAAGGAGTTGAAAGCAAAAAACATAAAACATGTTTTATTAATCAAAATATACATAAAATATTGAAAGCTAGAGTCGGATAGTTGTTAGAATGTGGATTATTTAGGAGTACTTATATATGGCTTAGTACTACCTATTTAATCTTACTCCTTATACTGTTTTCATTTATACATAAAATAAAATTTATCTTTAAATTTATTTGTTTTTATTTTTCAAAAAGAATAGAAATATCTTTCGAAAATTTTTTGCCATATGGGACAAAATTTTTGAAGCCTCGGTTATAATTCTTTCATATTAGCGCATCATAGTGAAAATACGTTGAGGAAGCAACTAAAATGGCAAGGAATATAGCTAAGAGATATTTTATGGATAGTAAAGTTGATAAATACATAAATTTATTTTCATTCTTACTATTGTATGCATTCAAGAAACTAAAATTTCTCGACCAATTAGAATAGAATTATGTTTCGAAAATTTTGTCCCATATGGCNTGCATTCAAGAAACTAAAATTTCTCGACCAATTAGAATAGAATTATGTTTCGAAAATTTTGTCCCATATGGCATAATATTTGGGACAAAATTTTCGAAACATAAATCTATTCTAATTGGTCGAGGAATTTTAGTTTCGTGAGTGAATAAAATAGTAAAAATGAAAATAAAGTTATGTATTTACTATCCATAAAATATCTGTTAGTTATAAT
>NIPM01001864.1:0-14085 GCA_002738285.1 Holacanthella duospinosa
GCCATTTAAAGGGTTTAGGATACCAATTTGTCAATGTATTCACAGATTTTGGTCCTCATTTTAGGTCTAAAGAATTCCTTTATAATGCGAAGAATTTACCTGATAAGTACAGTCGCAATACCTCCTTTAACTTTTTTGGTGAGCATCATGGTAAGAGTGACGTAGATGGAATGTTTGGTAAACTTAGCATGGTTTTTAAAAAAATTGATTACAAATATGAAATCAATAATGTTTATGAGCTAAAAGAAGCATTTTAGAATAAATTTAAATTTAGGCACTGGAATAATGTATTCTTTAAGGTTTATGAAAGAAAATTTAGACCAAAGTTTATCAAAAAAATGAAAGTTAATGGACTTAAAAAGATCATGTCATTCTTATTTATAAAAGGTTCTTGTTTCTTTTCTTATTTGACAAGAATTTATGAGGATTACAAGGAAGTTGAACCAAAAGATGAATCAAAAGAAGACACTAGAGAAACATTGTATACACCTAAAAGATGCTTTGCCTCAAGAATTAAGATGTTTTTTTAATAATAATATACATAAAATATTGAAGGCACGAGTCGGATAGTTGTAAAACTGTGGATTATTTAAGGGTACTTATTTATGGCTTAGGGGCCGAGTACACCCTCCCTCTTGGTATTTAATCCTGCATATTACACTATCTTTAAATTAGCTTTCATTTAAAATTGTTGTATATTGTTTATTTTTTAAATAAATTTATAAATTATTATATTTTAAGTATTTATTAGCCTTTCTGTCTTCTCGAAAAGAATAGAACTATATTTCGAAAATTTTGTCCCATATGCTCAAAATGGAAATGGAAGACTCGACAACAGAAGACATAAAAGAAGAAATTTCAACTAAGAAAGGGATTTTAAAGGCTATAAAAACATCTCCAGAAACCAAAGACAAAGTTGGGTTATTTAAGAAACAAGGAGATAAGTTAATAGAGAAATTGTTCAACATTAATTACAAAAATAAAGATATAACTTTATCAACAAAAGAAATAAAAAGAGTTAGATTTAAGTGTAAAGATGAATTCCAAGATACAGGCTATAATAGATCTCATATTACAAATCCAAAAATTTTATCAGCTCAATTAAATGAAGTACTGAAAGGGTATACTAATGTAGCAAGTTGGTACGAAGAAAAAACTATTCCTGAAATTGTAAATATGATATCTGTACATAAATATTATCTAATTTATATAGGAAAGTATCAAGGAAAATAGAAAATTAAGAAAGATAGAATTATCAAGTAAAATTTAATTTGTAAATATTTAGAAATTCCATTGAATAAAAACATCAACTCATTTATTAATTTATTGGAAAATTTGTATGAGATTGATGAATTAAGACTCGATTATTGTGATTTAGATGACAATGTATTCCATATTTTGAATTTTAGTGCGTAAAATATATATCGAGCTATTTATATACGAATGATAATGTAACATATCTATCTTTGATTGGAAATAAAAAGATTACATATCAAGGTATAAGGTTTTTAATGACATTTCTCCAAAAAGTATACATCAATTTAATGTTTTTAGAGCAAATCATTAGAATATTTAAATATAAGCGAAATACCGATATGTATGAAGTTTATGAACTATATAGTGCATGGAACACAGTCTAGTGTATAATATGATCATTTTATATTTAGGTTTTAAAAAAGTTGGCGCTTTCAAATTGCAATCTTAAATCAGCTACTTTAAAAATATTAAGTAACTCCTTATCCTAAAATACTGTAGGCTTGAGTTTGTTGACATCAAATATAGAAATTTTGATTTTATCTAATAATCGTATTAACTATCTTTCTGCACAAAATATTTGTGATTTGTTGTTGCCTCCAATGAATCTTGACATAAATGATAACTCAGATGCGATGTCGTTAATTAAGAAACTAGACTTGAGCAAAAATGAATTGAAAGTAATATAATTGTTATTATTTAAAGTCTAATAGCATCAAGACTATATCAAAAGCTATAGCTAGAAATGTTTTGTTGGAAGAGCTTAGTTTGTGCAACAATAGTATTGATAGTTTCGGATTGGAGTGTCTATCCTTAGCTTTAGTACTTTTTTAAAATAGTTGATCGTTTTAGTTGACAAATACGAACTTAAAACTGATAAATTTGAATAATAATGACATTGCTATTCCTAACACCAATGGAGTAAAATCGAAATTTTGATCTTTTTAGCTAAATGCTCTCAAAACTGCAATATTGATAAACAAAAACTTAGAAACTTTATACTTATCTAATTGTAAATTGGACTCTGAAAGTAATTTTTCTGCTAATGACATATAGGCGCAGTGTATATAGCAGAAGCACTACCAGAAAATCACAGTCTGGTTAATTTGGATTTGACTTATAATGAAGATCTGGATTTAGCTGGGATTATTGCACTGTCGGTTTCAATGAATCTAAACACTTCTCTACAATATGTAGATTTGACTTTAGGAGTAACAAATAGTATTAATATTATTAGAGAGAAGAAGATGCTGATTATTTCTTTAATAATATCCTCAAAAGTTGTACAAGAAATACACAAAAAGTTTTGGAGATACAAAAGATTGAATAAATTAATTTTTTGTTATAAATTCTTTAACGAAATTTGTTATTCCATCTTCGGGTTCTGAACCAGATTCAGAATCTTCAATTATTTTTATTATTTGGTTCGATTTCTCTTTGTTTAGCTTTAGTTCTTTACCATTCTGACCAATTTCTTCAAATAAACCAAGACCTAAATTCTAAAACAATAAATGATGAATAAAACCATTTCGATATAATTAGAATTTTCTACATTCTCTATTTCGATTTTTCTCTTTTTATTTTCATCTTTTAAATCCCTTTCTAATGTTATATTTGCTTCTTTTAATCTCGGCATGAAATCGTTTAATTTGTTCAACACTAAAAAAATAAACTGATTTATGAAATACATGAACTCGGTTTCTCAATCTTCTCTATCTTAGGCTTAGTTTTAATCAAATTCTCTAGTTTATTTTCTGTATAGTTAGGTTAATAATGATATTACCTATCATTTTCTTTTCCCAAACTTCCAGTTTCTCATTCATTTTAAAAATTCCAAATCCAAATGATTGGAATATCTACACTTAACTACAAGACCAACTTCTCCTCTTGTCTTGCAATTTTTGTTGAATGTTTCTTGGGCCATAGCTCTAATGATATGTGATTTATACAAAGCTGAAAATCAATCTTTTGATAGATTTACTAATTTAAAGACGATTTTGAAGTATAAATGAATGTAACACAATAATGTGGAAGGATATTAAGACACTTCTGATTCTTTTAGTTACATGCCCTTTTCTAATTTACATGAAAGTCAACACGAATCAACTTTGGAGAAATAACCTCGAACCTAACAAATGATTAGAAAACTAATACCAATAAATACTATAAAGAAGCGCTACTTAAATAGTCATATTAAAACAATAGTAGAAGCTATAGTTCTAATACCTATTGCATTATATACCTATAAATGTATTGCTATGATTTTGTTTCAATCTAAACTGATTTATTTACCATATATTCCTTTAGGTTCAAGAACGAAAACAACTTGGGAGGATAGAAAAAAGAGATTAATTCAAAAGAATTTACCTTATGTAGAACCTATAAAAGTTGAAAGTAGCATTAAGCTAGTACCGAAAAACTTTATTGATACGAATAAGATTGTGTTAAATAGTTTAAAGAAGATAACTTTGTTAGAAGGATTTAGTTGTTCTTTGAGTGATAACTCTTCAAATGAATCTAAAGTAATATTGATATATTTTCAAGGAAATGGAGGCAATCAATATCACAGGGCAAATTTTTTTAACTCGATATTAAATTATTTGAAAGCTGAAAGAATCGAAGCTTTAATATATGGTATAAATCATAGAGGATATGGAAATTCTGAAGGCTCTCCTTCTTATTATGGCTTACAGATAGATTCTTATTGTATATTGAATTGCGTGAAACAAAATCATCCAAAGAACAAGATATTTATATATGGCCATAGTCTTGGAGGTGGTATATCCATTAACCTCACTAGCTATTTAAGCCGGTTTGAAAATAATGAATTATTTGATGCGTTGATAATAGAAAACACATTTACTTCAATTGAAGATATGGTTCGTTCTATGTATCCTAGTTGGCTTCCTTATAGATATTTAGCAAAATATTTTTTGTGGAATAGATGGGATAGTTATTTAAAAATCGCCAATATAGATAAACCAATATTATTTTTGAGTTCTCAAAATGATGAGATCATTCCAAGTTCTATGATGCAAACATTGTTCTCACTTTCTCAGAAGCATAGTTTATCTAGGTTTAAAGCTCTTCCTTTTGGTCTTCATTTTGATACTTACAAAAAGCCTGGATATTCTACTGCTCTTGTTAGTTTTGTTAAAACTCTAAAATGATTGTTGATACTCCATAGTGTTCTCTTTGTTATTAAGGATCACGATAATACTATTTAATAAAAAGTTCAATATATTTGAATCACATTTTTGTAGATTTGCAAAAGCCTTGGTGTTATTTTTCATTTCGGCTATGAAGACTGTGAATCACCAATGACGTCTCTAGACTTTTATAGTGTATTAAATATACTATTTTTAGGCTAAATTTAGCTAGATATCCTAAATAAGTATCAAATAGTAAGGGTGGAAAGACATTTTGAACTCACTTTATTAATTAAAATTAACTCACAAGCAGACTTTTTTATTATAGTTTGTTCTTTCTATTTGATGGCCCATATTCTTGTTAACAGCTCTACATCTTTTTTTCCAACTTTCAAATACTTTGTGTATTGTATTTTTGATATTTTATTCCATTCCTCATTTGCAATTTTCCAAAGTACATTTGAAGTTTTTGGACGACGGTGAAAAAGCCTCTGCTTTAAATAACCAAAACCAAAAAATCTAGAGGTGCTATGTCATGCGATTTAACAGGTATTTCTTCTATACATATTATTGTTATATTGTAGTCATCTTTTATCTTTGCTGCATATTCAGCTGTTTTATTGCAAGTGTGTGAGCTAGCTTATCATGATGAATAAATATTTTTGAAAACTCGCTAGGATACAACCTTGGTAAATATTCTTCAACAATCGGTTTTAAAACATTCTCTATATATACCTCTCCATTTATCATTGTATTATTAGGGACTTCTATTAGCGGTAAAGCTCCTCTTCCTGTAAGAACTCCTACCACCATCATTTCTACAAAATTTTCATGATTTTCATAAACCTATCTTTCAGGAACAATATCACCACTATCTACATAACATATCTTTCCTTTTCTATTACATTCATCAAGCATAATCCAAGCTTCATCAATTATGACTACATATTTGTATTTATCTTTAGCCAGGAGGTCTTCATATAGAATTCTTGAATTGGTTTTACTGTTTTGGATGTGGCGTTCTTTAAGAGCATGCACTTTAGCTTTTCTCTTAATGACTTTATTTAAATCTTGATGTAAAATTTTTCCAACAGTGGTGTGGCTTGTTTTAATCAATTTAGCCATTGATCTTTAGCTTTTTGGAATTTCTTTTTCAGCTTCTCTCTTGATCTTGAAAATTGCTGATTTAGATCTTTTAGTTTTGGATAATTATTAGCTGGAATTGGAAGCCCATTTACTCTTGCTTGTCGTTTTTTTACCTTTATTGTTGATTGTTTTATTTACAAACGTTCGACTTACTTTATAGTTGTCTCTCTAATTTTTTTATAATGTTTCTTTGTGAATTTCCTTCTTTGGAAAGTGTTTTAATGACAGTCTCTAGATCTTGTGGTAGTAACTTTGGCATTCTGTAATATTTAGAAAATATTAAATTATGAAAATGTTATATAAACAGTGATGAAATATTTATGAAAATTTCGCCTCGTTTCATTTTTGCTTTCAATTTTTAAATCATTTATAAAGTGAGTTCAAAATGTCTTTCCACCCTTAGTATCCCAATAATTTGACATTTTCGGAAAATTCAATTTTTAAATTCTTTTGGAAATGATTAAAGAATTAGCTTACAAATTAATAGTTTTAATACCATCAAGACTGCCTAGAATTTATACAAAAGAAATGAGTATACTTGATAAAGAATATCGCGATTTAATAAGTTCCAAAATATGGTATAAAATTGCCTGTCTTCCACCTTTAACGGTTTTAGAAAAGCATGGTAAATTTGTTAAACGATTGGTTATTTATTGTAGTAACGATTTGATAAAAGAATATAAAACTATTAAGAAATACTGCCCTAATATCAAAAAGATTGTTTATTATAAGATCGATGTAAGTGAAATACAAGAAAAAAGACAAGATTTAATTGATGCTAAGATATTATTAGAAAATTGGAAGGAAGAACGCAACTCATTATCTTTACCAAAATTAGTAGACAAAGGAATTTTTGCTACACATAACTCAGAATTGTTTCATTATTTTGAACATATCCCTTATTTGGATTGTAAAGAAATGAGTATGGATTTCTTACAAGGTCATCCCGAGGAAACTTCATTTGTTTTTAGTCAAATCAGAAATCTAAAAACTCAATCTTTTTGCACAAAAGTTATGATTTGGAGTTATTGAAATATCTTACTTGTTCTGATAAGATCGATACATTGAATTTGGAAATTATAGATGATTTTGAATTTTCTCAATTGAATACCTTTACCAAACTGAAAAGCTTTTGTTTGAATTTTGATGACGAATCTAACTTACCAATACTTGATATCATTAGAACAATTAATTACAAGACGATACGCAAGTTATCAGTAAAGCATATTGATAAACAACTAATCACTGACATATTTAATACTTGTACCAATCTTTTAGATTTTACTTGTGATTGCTATAAGAACCCAATTATCGAACGTTTAGAACCAAAATATCTAAAGTTGACAAATTTGTCCTTTATAAAATATGAGGATTATTTTAATGATTTAGGTTATTTATACTCAAAGTTGCATACTATTCATATATCTCATCTTGGTGGTCTCCAAAATATAGACAATTTATTCCCTTTGGTCAAAACTATGATCATAGAAGACTAAAATATGAAGGTGTACGACTGGAAGCAAAAGTAAAAACTGTGGTTTATAGATCTAAGAAATATGAACCTAATGACATTTTGCTCATTAGTGATGCCCTTCCTAATATTGAAAATATTGTATTTGTCGTAAGAAGTCTCTTTATATGCTATGATAGGAATTTCCTAGCCAATTTTCGCGAGCTTTTGTATGATAATATAAATCGCAAAGCTTTTATAGAGTATATTAAATTACAGATGAAGACAGAATTTATTATTGATAAGGTCAAAGTTCGCAAAAGCAAGAAAATGATTATGGATAGAGTGATAAAATTTTATGAAGTTGTTGAGGTTTATTTATCGAGACCTAGACTTAATGTTTCGTTTGAATTTGATCTCAATTTAAATTCGTTTGCTGTTTATGAGTAAGCACCTTTGATTAAATTTTTACTTTTGACTTTAATATTCTTTTTGTACTCTTTTTCGAAGAAAATCGATATAAACAATACAAATATCCGATAATATGAACAAGTATAAATATTGAATGCAATTTATCTATATAAGTCATCTCGATATTACAATTTGATCACTTCAAATTGGACTGAATGTAATTTTGATTCCAAAAATTTCCAAAAGGATGAAAAAAGGTAACAAATATCCAAACTAATATTTAGAAAACATAACACAAGTAACCACCACCATCTTAAAATCATTAAGGCTGAGAAATTACAAATAACATGCCAACAAATAGTGAATGAATTAATACAAACCCTAAAGAATAATGAATCTAAAGTGAATCTAAATGGGCTAAAGAACAAATATGCCCGTCTGAACCATTTAAGCACGCAACCTAGATTAGTAGATATAATTGCGGCTATACCTCATGAATATAAAGAACTTCTGGTTCCCAGATTGAGAGCTAAGCCTATTAGAACTGCATCCGGAGTAAATTTTCCTTAAAGAATAATAATTGATACTGATAGATTGCAGTTGTAGCAGTCATGTGTAAACCACATAGATGTCCACACATAGCAATGACTGGAAATATTTGCGTGTATCTCAACCCCCTCATCCTCCCGATTAATTAGATATTGTCCTGGTGGTCCTGATTCTGATTTCGAATATAGTACACAATCATATACCGGATATGAACCAACCTCTATGCGTGCTATTAGAGCGAGATATGATCCCTTTGAACAAAGTCGTAGTCGTATCGAACAGTTGAAATCATTAGGTCATTCTGTTGATAAAGTAACCAATTAAGTGGATTTATTATTGGGATTTAGGTGGAATATATCATCATGGGTGGAACATTTATGGCGCTAGATGATAAATATAAAGAAGGGTTTGTTGCAAAACTACATGATGCTTTATCAGGTTATAATAGTTCCAATCTAGATGAAGCCGTAAAGTATCACACACCACTCATTGATTGGTCGAATTAGAATGTCAGAGATGAGTTCTACGAAATGTGTTGGTATTACTATTGAAACTAGACCAGATTATTGTTTAAAGCCTCATTTATCGTATCTCCATCTTTTGTCTCTAACATTGATTATAGTCAGATGTTGAGGTTTGGCTGTACGAGATTAGAAATAGGTGTACAATCAGTTTATGAAGATGTTGCTAGAGATACTAATAGGTATTTCTTTCTCAAAACACGTTCAATTTTGTTGTAGAGGTCATACTGTTAGAGCGGTTTGCGAATCGTTCAAGTTGGCTAAAGATTGCGGTTATAAAGTTGTTGCTCATATGATGCCGGATTTACCTAATGTTGGAATGGAAAGAGATATAGAACAGTTTAAGGTATCCAAAGCTATAAAATTAAATATTTAGGAATATTTTGAAAATCCACAATTCCGCTCTGATGGATTAAAACTTTATCCTACACTCGTCATTCGAGGAACCGGTTTCCTTCACCAAATCTGATTTTAACTAGGTTTGTATGAGTTATGGAGGACTGGTAGATATAAGAATTATTCTCCTAATGCATTAGTTGATTTAGTAGCAAAAATATTGGCCTTAGTACCGCCATGGACTAGGGTTTATAGGGTGCAAAGAGATATTCCAATGCCTTTGGTAACTTCTGGTGTGGAAAAGGGTAATTTGAGAGAATTAGCTTTGGCGAGAATGAAAGATTTTGGTACTTCTTGTAGGGATGTTAGAACTAGAGAGGTTGGTATTGTGGATATACATTCGAAGGTTCTGCCTGATCAAGTATTTGGAATTTTTCAATCAACTAATTTTTAGGTCGAGCTTATTAGGAGAGATTATGTAGCCAATGGCGGTTGGGAAACTTTTTTGAGCTATGAGGATCCGAAACAAGATATCTTGATAGGACTTTTGAGATTAAGAAAATGCAGTGAAACTACATTTAGACCCGAACTTTTGCCACCTAATGGTGGTTGTTCTATTGTTAGAGAATTACATGTTTATGGCACGGCTGTTCAAGTTCATACTAGAGATCCTACCAAATTTCAACACATGGGATTCGGTACTTTGTTGATGGAAGAAGCTGAAAGAATTGCTAAAGAAGAGCATGGATCAGCTAAAATTGCTGTTATTAGCGGAGTTGGTACTAGACATTATTATAGGAAGTTAGATTATCATTTAGATGGCCCTTATATGTCGAAATATTTGGATTAATTATAAAGTTTGCATACTTTTTTATCTATTTAACAAATTCGGCGCTTATACTAATCGATTTGTTGATCAAAGGGGGGTTTATTAGAAAAAAAAGGATCAAGACAAAAGAATAGAGATAACAAATTAACAGTTTGACTTGACATATGATCAAATCGATTAGTAACTTCAAGTTATCAACTCAATTAAAAAGATGCAATAGAGTAAAATCAATAATAAAAAAGATCAGTGATGGGAAAAATCAATGTTTTTTCATTCAATGAAATTTCATTGAATTTTGTATAATTTAATCGATTGCTCAGTAAAAATAGGGCGAATTCTAGTGAAATTTAATATAATCCAGTGTATTCAAATCGTTATGCATCTTTTGATACATTTTCGATTCATAAAAATAAATATTTATCCTTTTAGAAAGTCAAAAATATCGATCAAAATTCAAGTGGACCGAGTTGAAACTTTTCGAGAGATAAAGACATGAAATTTGGTATATAAAAAGCTCTAATCATGCATAACATTTTGGGATAAATGGTTTTTTTAAAAAGGAAGCTCTATTTTATATTTAGGTTCAAAGTCCAGTAATTAAATTGTCAATGAACAGCTCATGAATCGAATCGTAGCCGTCAAATTCAGATGACGCATTCATTACACAATCCTCCTCCAATGACCCAGAGCTTCTAACATCATTAGGAATTAGACTCTTTAGCACCTTTAGAAGTTCTACACTGCCCGTCAAAAGTGATTCAGTGTTTGGGAAATTCGAACTTAAATGGTAATTCATGAATGAGTAAGACTTCAAGCAAGCTAATACTCATATGGTAGATAGATACAGCCTTTATCTATAACTATCCAAATATTATAGATATGTTTTAAATATTGATAGAGTTATGATTACTCGTTGAAAGTAGGTGATTCAGTGTTTTGACGAATTATTTAAATTTTAAAATTTTCATTCTAGAACATTCTAAAATNGTTGAAAGTAGGTGATTCAGTGTTTTGACGAATTATTTAAATTTTAAAATTTTCATTCTAGAACATTCTAAAATATCGCAAAATTGTTCATTTTTATTTCAAATCCTTACCAGAAGGTATTAAGGCTTATTTGGTATGACAAGAAAATTGAAGAAAATTGAAACAAGAATTAACGAACATGCTTTAAATGGAAAATCTTAAAGAAAAATAGCTGAAATTGTTAGAGTTTCACAAGCAACAGTGTCCAGAGTAATAAATAGAGTTTAAGAAAATACTCCAGAGCCTATAATAGGTCGTCCTCGTGTCTTAGTTAAGTATAATGAAAAATATATTGGNAAAATTGTTCATTTTTATTTCAAATCCTTACCAGAAGGTATTAAGGCTTATTTGGTATGACAAGAAAATTGAAGAAAATTGAAACAAGAATTAACGAACATGCTTTAAATGGAAAATCTTAAAGAAAAATAGCTGAAATTGTTAGAGTTTCACAAGCAACAGTGTCCAGAGTAATAAATAGAGTTTAAGAAAATACTCCAGAGCCTATAATAGGTCGTCCTCGTGTCTTAGTTAAGTATAATGAAAAATATATTGGAAGATTAGCAACAAGTGGTAAATGCTCCACCTCTACACAAATATAGCGAGAACTCAAGACCTATGCAGGAATATCCGCCTCTTCGAGTACTATACTGCGCACATTAAAACGTAGCAACATCGTATCTAGATACAAAAAGAAATGCCCACAATTNCTATAATAGGTCGTCCTCGTGTCTTAGTTAAGTATAATGAAAAATATATTGGAAGATTAGCAACAAGTGGTAAATGCTCCACCTCTACACAAATATAGCGAGAACTCAAGACCTATGCAGGAATATCCGCCTCTTCGAGTACTATACTGCGCACATTAAAACGTAGCAACATCGTATCTAGATACAAAAAGAAATGCCCACAATTAAAAAATCTCATCGTCGAGCAAGATCAGAATTTGAAAAAACACACAGAAATTGGGAAAATAAGGACTGGGATATGGTTATATGGTCTAGACGAGACTAAAGTAAATCTAAAGGGGTCTGATGGACGTGATAGAACTTTCAGAAAAATCGGGGAACCACTCAGAGATCACAATATTACTCAATCAAAAAAATTCGGTGGTGGATCATTATGGTTTGGGGATGTATGGTTTCATCAGGTGTTTGGTATCTTTGTAGAATTGATGGCAGTGTTAATGCTGAGATATATGAGACTATTCTGGATGACGAGCTGATTTATAGAATTGACTTGTATGGCTTGGTCAAATCTAAAATTGTCTTTCAAAATGACAATGCGTCCTCTCATACCGCTTCAAGTATTAAAAATGGATCAAAAGAAACGAAATAAAGGTAATGAGATGGCCTGCATAATCTCCTGAACTTAACCCAATTGAGCATCTATGGGGTCATATGAAAAGAGAGCTAAAAATTCGACCACCATATAAAGACAAAGATGAACTTTGGGAGAGAATTCAAGATATATGGAACAATATTTCAGCTGAAGTATGTCTTAAGCTTGTTAGTTGATGCCTAGAAGACTCGAACAGATAAGAAAAACCAAGGGCGGGCACACAATCTATTGATTTTTCATTTTTTAAAAAATTCGTCAAAACACTGAATCACCTACTTTCAACTTTGAGCAATCATATCTCTATCAATATTTGAAATAAATTTATATTTGGATGTGTTATAGAAAAAGGCTGTATCTATCTACCATATGAGTATTGGCTTTCTTGAAGTCTTACTCATTCATGAATTACCATTTAAGTTTGAATTTCCCAAACACTGAATCACTTTTGACGGACAGTGTATTCAATACTATATCATAGAAGTAAATGTGACCGAAAGCACTATTCCAGAATTGAACATCAATTTGCATTGAAGGTGCTCAAGATGAGCTTGATTTCTTTCATTGTTAAAATCTAAATACTTAGTTATCAAACTTTGTTCATTATTGATTGAAGTTGGAAGACTTTGTACTTCAGAGATTGATTCTAAATCTTGATCGTCATTAAATTCTTTGATTGAATTAGCATTTGATGTTAAATCTACAGTAGAATTTGTTGAATCAGTCATATTCAATCTATTATTGTTTTTCTTGTTTCCTAATTATTAAATTATTTAATTACTTTTATCAGCCAAACGTTCAAAAGTTGAAATGTGCTTTTTCAATCTTGTAATCAAAGGTGCTCTTAAGTGGCTACAGTGCATACATTTGGCACTTACCTTATCATTATCTATGACTTTATTAAAATGATTCCATTCTACGCTTATTGGCTATTTTCCTCCTGCCATTGATTTGAAAAATTCAGTCAATGAGTTGAAATTAAACTCATTTTAAACTAAACCAATTTTTGCAGTAAATTACAAAACAATCATAGTATGAAAAAAATAATTAATATTTTTTGACAAAAATAGGTTTAGATGGTGTGTTTGTATCATAAATAAAGATCACAAATCGATATAATGTCTTTTTAAAAAGTTATTAACAGGTTAAGTTTTTAATGAAATTTCATTACCCATCTGGCAAAATGTACATATGGGACAAAATTTTCGAAATATAGTTCTATTTTCGAGAAGACAAAAAAGCAAATAAATACTTAAAATATAATAATTTATAAATTTATTTAAAAAATAAACAATATACAATTTTAAATGAAAGCTAATTTAAAGATAGTGTAATATGTAGGATTAAATACCAAGAGGGAGGGTGTACTCGGCCCCTAAGCCATAAATAAGTACCCTTAAATAATCCACAGTTTTACAACTATCTAACTCGTGCCTTCAATATTTTATGTATATTATTATTAAAAAATCTCTTGATTCTTGAGGCAAAGCATCTTTTAGGTGTATACAATGTTTCTCTAGTGTTTTCTTTTGATCCATATTTTGGTTCAAATTCCTTGTAATACTCATTAGTTCTTGTCAAATAAGAAAAGAAACAAGAACCTTTTATAAATAAGAATGACATGATCTTTTTAAGTCCATTAACTTTCATTTTTTTGATAAACTTTGGTCTAAATTTTCTTTCATAAACCTCAAAGAATACATTATTCCAGTGCCTAAATTTAAATTTATTCTAAAATGCTTCTTTTANCAGTGCCTAAATTTAAATTTATTCTAAAATGCTTCTTTTAGCTCATAAACATTATTGATTTCATATTTGTAATCAATTGTTTTAAAAACCATGCTAAGTTTACCAAACATTCCATCTACGTCACTCTTACCATGATGCTCACCAAAAAAGTTAACGGAGATATTGAGACTGTACTTATCAGATAAATTCTTCGCATTATAAACGAACTCTTTAGACCTAAAATGAGGACCAAAATCTGTGAATACATTGACAAATTGGTATCCTAAACCCTTTAAATGGCCAACTATACGATCCAAAGCCTCAGAAGAAAATAGTGAATCATGGGATAAT
>NIPM01001865.1:0-14037 GCA_002738285.1 Holacanthella duospinosa
GTCTTAGGGTCTTAGGGTGAAAGGTCGGTGGGCGAATGTGTCTTAGGGTGAATGTGTCTTAGGATCTTTGGGTGAAAGGTCGGTGGGCTGTGGAAAGTCTTTGGTCGGTGTGTTGGTCGGTGGCTTTGAGGGGGGGTGTGCAGGGAAAACCCTGCTGTACATACTACTGACGTGAGCGGTTAATCCACAGTTTTTCCTAAAAATCTTGGTTTCCAATGGAAATGGCTCAAAAACAAAAAAGTTAACAGATATATCCTAAGACAGAAAGCTGGCTGTCGATAAGTTGGCAGCAACAGTATGTACATTGACATTCTTTAATATCGATAAATGCTTTCTCCGACGTACTTGTTAAAAATATAAAATATTGAGACGACGGCTGCCTTGCGAGCCGGTGTTATTTCTTCATTGGTAGTCAAAAAACTACAAGCGTAATTCAGTTTTTTTACACGTCCAAAATTTACTACATTCACTGCTACACAATACCAAAGTATATTGGGGAGGTAAAAACTAGGAACAATTTTGTTTATTGTATGTTTTACTCGTATCCAAAGTGAAGACAAACAAATTTGTATTGTGGTGTTATTTATGCACAGAAACAGAATAGGACTTGAGGTTGATTCAGTAACGGATACCACAAGGACAATTTTCTTACTAGGTAAAGATTCAGGAACAGTGGTCAGGAACAGGTCAGTAACAGGAACAGATCAGGAACAGTGTTTAGTAGTAATGACAGGAATAGTACACAAGAACAGATCAGTAACAGGTCTGGAAAAGGAACAGATTAGGAACAGTGATTAGTAGTGATTACAGGAACAAACGTTATTGTAGCGATTGAGACGATTGCAGCCACAACAATAATAGTTTTCGTGCTCTGGGCACCACAATTTACTTAGGACTGTAGCTGTTTTTAATTGCTTCACTGAACACAAAGTAACAACTTTATTCTACAATAAATGAGTCGGAGCTCCAACAATGGACAACAATAACAAACAAAATCAACAAAGCAAAGTCGGTATTATGCGGCCTAAGTCCGTAAGGGCAGAGTGGTTTTTCTACTGCAAGACAAAAAAAAAGAAAAAGAACAAGAAAGTTCTATTCTGAATAATTCGTAAACCCGTTTGGGTGGTATCGGGGAAAGGGTTCCACTGAACTCCTGCGTCCGAGTTGAGCATAGCGTCGATGGGCTTATGTGACGCGTCGACAAAAGTTTAACAGGAACACAGTAGATAAGATCAAAAACAGATTGAATTGATTCAAGGATTAAGCAGACAATAGACCAGGAACAAGGACTAGATTGATAATGAAACTTGAGAACAATTAAAACTGTTAAAAGAATAATTACAATTGAACATGTAATAGTGAGTAATTAAAATCAAGAGAGCGAAAATGCAGACGACCTTCCTCTTTGATTTCTAATCGAGCACTGATTTAATTGAAGGAAAAATGGGCGCTTATGGAATGCATAGAGAATATTTATAAAAGAATAAATAAGTTTCAATAGGTAGAAAAACTGTGTCGTTGGTAACGGGAACTGAACATTGTATACATTTGCAAAACATTGCATAAATCTTTCAGATTCTACGTAACTTTTATATAAAGTGTACCTATCGTTGGCTGTTAACACTCGCATCGCCAAAAATTTGTAAAAAAATGGCATACGGAAAAAAACATGTGCTAAATTTCTTATCGGCATATGCAGTTTCTGGCGATTAGAGTGATCAAATCACACTAAGTTGCTTATCAATAGAGAAGCCTCGGCTAGGATAACACGACGCAATAGATGGATGAAAAATGTAGTTTACCCCACACCCTATATGAACCATAACTATTCCTTTTCCCACTACTTAAGAATGTCCGTATATACACTGAATGGTTTCAAGATGCACCATTCCAGAGCTGAAAATGTATTTCTAAACAATTCAGATCTCCCAGAAGTAAAACTTTAAGTCACTTTCATCATCTTACTGATTTATAACCCAAATACATATTATGACTGGTGATCACTGGTAATTTTGTTCGTAAAACCCATAATACTTTTCGTCTTACGTTCTTCTTAAATCATTTATATTTCCAGGCACGCTGATGTCAATCAGGAATAGTTATTAATTTGTTCACTATTCTTTTAAAATCAAGAGTTAGAGTCAGCATATGGGATCACTTCCGCTCAACTTTGGCTCAGTTCAACCGACTTTGGCCAACCGCCAAAAAAGTAATTATAAAATTAAAATATTGAAATAAAATTTAACTTTATTAATATGTTCAAAATAACTATATTTAACTTAATGACAATGTTCGAATTTTGTGAACATTAACATTAACTGTAATATATTACAGCGAATGTGAATTTAGTCAGGGCGAAAAGCGCAAGAGCATAGTGAAAATGTTATTATAAATCAAATATGGAATATAACATAAATATAAAAAATGCACTAGGACTTGAAATAGGGTTAAGTACTTTTATTATTAGCTTTGTTGGGAGAAGATCTGTCTGAACGTGTTTTGCCAAAATTAGAAACTGACGAGACTTGGTCACAATCTTTTAAGGACAATTATGTGTTACAAGTAGCCTTGTAGAGCTAGAAAGAGATTGATATTTGAATCAGAAGATTCTGATGATGAGGATTCCTGATAGGTTTAGAGTTATTAAAATGGTATTAAAAATATTCAGGAGAGCATCATAACCGTAACAGAATACTTATTTGCGAATATTATAATTTTCTAATTACTTTTTTGGCGGTTTGGCCAAAGTCGGTTGAACTGAGCCAAAGTTGAACGGAAGCGCTCCCATAAGCCGACTTTTGATCTCTACTTACGTGAACTCGTGTCTCTTCTTCCATATGGGTCGACTTTAATTGGCCTAATCGGTTTCAGCATAAAAACGTCAATCTATTTAAGTACAACTAGATTGAAAATCAAATTTTTATTCTAATCTTAATCTCTTGCAGTTCAAGCTTTTACTTGAACTTACACGAAGCATAGATTGACTGTAGGTGTGTCATGGCGCTTTTCCATTTACTAAGTATCATAATAATTACTGAATTATTAACGTCAGTTCATTTAGTGTCAAGTACGCAAGTGTTAAAACCGTTTAGAAGGAAAAATGGACGGCCTCCTGCCCTTCATGGGATTAAATCAGGTCCTCCAGTCTTACTCGATACGAAACAAATCAGGATCCCTGGTTTCTACTTTGATGGACAAGCACCAGCTACATACTTCTTTGTAGGAAATGGGGATATCTCAGATGACACACCCTCCAAATATCCTGGCATTAAAACACCAGATGATACCGGTTCATGTAAACCAATCACAAAAGTCTACATTAACAAAACAATTACTGTCACGCTTCCACCAGAATTCGATTTTAAGGATATAGACTGGTTTGCCATGTACTGTGAAGAATTCAACATTAACTTTGGTTCGATTGTGATTGAGAAACCCCTGAAAAACGTCCCCACAGCTAGCTCGGATTTGGCTTTACCAAAATCATGCAAACCCTGTGTAGAATACAAGGACAAAGCTTCAAAAATCTTACAATATCTTGGTTTGATACCAAAATGTAACAATGCCACAGCATTGCCCGAGGGTACCAATCAAGTAGGACAAATAGGACAATGAATTAACATTTATTAGTCAACATAGTCATCAAATTTAAATACAAACTAGTACTACTACAAGAATTTTGGCCTAAAGCTTAAAAAATATGAAATAAATCGTTATCATTATATTAGATATAATTTATTCATAAACTACAATTTCGATTACGAGCATAATATTGTTATGGGTCTGGTCTAAATCGACCAACTTACTTGAATTTAGTTGGACGAAATTCCCAGAATCCAATAACATTAACTCCCTAATGAATTATCTTAATTGATGTAAAAGAAAAACAAACCAAACTAATTGAATTTAAAATTAAATTTAACTTTTAACTTTTTGGACAGTCAGGGCTTTGCTTGCCTATCGACTGTTTCAAACTTTAATTTAAAACAAAATCCCTACTCAATAAATCCAACAATGGGAACAACAGTGATAATAAAAATATTCTTTTATTTAATAATAAAAACAATAAACAAAACAATTACTTTAAGTTAATCAAAATTTCGCTCAACAATGAGTTCCCAACTTCCATTGTTGAGGATTCTGATTCTCTACTAAAGGTAAGACCAAGCTACTCAAGCTTAGTCCAAATCAGAATGAGTCTCTGGACTCCAGGCTCTGGGTTTTTATTCCCTTCGAGCCTTAGCGTTCCTCGTGCACAAAAACTATTATTATACTATTATAATAATAAAACAAAGATAATAATAAACTAATCCTAAGCTTACTAATTTTCATAATTAGTAACAAAAACAAAAAAAAGAAAATAAACACAAAGGAAATCAACATTAACATAAATTATCTAATAATAATTTATAAAAATAATAATCATACAGTTCACTTTTAACTAAAATCCACTAGAACTGTAACAATATATAATACTTTTTAGAGGTCTAAACTGCTGATTTAATCTTGTTTTCGCAACTTATTGCTTACACACTTCAGAAAGAAAGCAAAATTTTCCACTCATTTTCAGGTTATTTCTAGAAAAATTTCTAAAACGAGTGTTTCACATGAATCCGCAATATATAGGATACTTGAAGTATGATGATTCGAAAGACATTTAAAATCTCGTCGTGTCATTACTAGTTTCATTAAGAAATTTTGAATATATCGACATATTCTAACTTTTTCAGGTTCATTTGTACTAATCACTTTTCTTGATAAAATGGAAACTTTTAACCTTCTAGGTTTGTAAAGTTCCATTTCTTATTAAGTAAATGTAAGTATTATACCGATGTTTGCTTGTAAGAGATAATACTTAAAAATCAAAACTGATAGTACCCTTAAGAAATTATTGAAAGTTCAACTAAATTTTTGCGACGCTAGTAGTTTTAGTGGTATAAGGACTGCTTCAAAATTAGTTAAAAATAAAGTGTCCATCACAATGGCATTTGTATACTTCAAATTATTTTTGATTTTTCAAATAATTTTTTTTCTACTTGTGTTCATGGTTGGTTATGGTTACGGTGAAAAAATTCTCGCTGTGACCTTTTGGTCCACACAAAGTCATCGAATCACATATCAACCATTCCTAGAAGAGTTGGCAAAACGAGGTAACGAGATTACTGTATTGTCTCCAGTTCCTGAGGGTGTACCAGTCAAGAATATTCGTGAGATATTCACTTTTAATACTGATCACCTAACGAGCAAGTACATACCAAATATATTTGAACAGAAAGAAAGAAAAGAAATTGATATTCCTCCACATTTTGCTGGTATGCAAGAGGAAATTTGTAGTCAAACACTGGATTTACCACATGTAAAAGAACTTCGTAAAGAAAATTTTGATTTGATTATTCTTCAAATTGTATTCAACGAATGTGCAGCTGGGTATGTATACACTTTTAATACAACAACAATGATATTTATTCCGATTGCTGCTCCGTCATTTACTGCCTCACTCTATGGGAATCCATCTCCTCCATCGATAGTACCAAATGTCGTGACATCGTATACCGATCGGATGAATTTTTATCAACGTACTGTCAACTTTATTATTGAATGTGGATTTCGTCTCGTTAGTGACTTTTTTTATAAACCACCACTGGAGAGAATTTACAGAGAAAAGCTTAATAATTCAAATATCCCACCTAGTGATGACATTGTCAAGAATACAAGTCTTATTTTATGTAATAGTCACTTCACTCTATCAAGAGCTCGTCCATTTTTACCCAATATTATTGAAGTAGGAGGATTACATTGTCGTCCAGCAAAACCATTACCAAAAGTATGAAAATTATGTTTCAGATATATTGACCCAATTCCCGTAATTGTATAGAGCGCCTGATAGTATTAAGGCTCATAGTACTACCGTAATGACCAAAGCCAAAGAACAAAAAAGTTTAATACTAGCAGCTGACTCATGCAGTTTACTAGCGTAAAAATGAATATATTAACTTTTTGTTCTTTGGCTTTGGTCATTACGGTATCAGATTATAGAAAATTTACGGGAACGAAAATGATAGAAAAGTTGTGATAGAATTAACTGCTTTGTCTATTCCTAACCGAAATGTGTAAGGAAGATTATCAAGGAGACAACTACCCTGTGTCCATAAAGTCACTACACAATTGAGAAAATGAGTTCCCATCTACACAACTCCTCTCAAAGAGAATTTGTATGTCTTGAGTTTGAGTGTAGAGGATTGCATTGAGGAACTACAGGGTGGGTTATCTTTAGTGTCCCTATAGTCNAAGGAGACAACTACCCTGTGTCCATAAAGTCACTACACAATTGAGAAAATGAGTTCCCATCTACACAACTCCTATGTCTTGAGTTTGAGTGTAGAGGATTGCATTGAGGAACTACAGGGTGGGTTATCTTTAGTGTCCCTATAGTCGAGGAAAAGATAAGGGCTATACTCATTCTTACACTTTCATATGTTGTAGTCGAATGAAGTCAAGTCTCGGAGTTTTTCAACTTAGCTACGCCAGACCCTCACTCTTCTCTTTCCAATCTCATTCGTAGAAAAAAAAGGGTCGTATGGCGTCGGTCAGCTTATGACTTACCAAAAGCGGTATTTGTTCACATGTTATTCAAACCAATGGGGTTACATGAGATTCTATTCGGTGACTATCTGTGGCGCGAAAATCATAACCCAAATTCAAATTTTTAATAATTTGAATTTTTTAATACTAAAAGCGCGGTATGATTTCCCTTCAAGTTAGTCTTCGCATAGAATCTCACGTAATCCCTTATAGTTTGGATAACATATGAAGTGCATGGTTGAAACAATAGTCATAAGCTGACACACGCCATGAGACAGATTTTTTTGGAAATAGGATTTCATAGAGAAGAGGGTAAATCTCAGACGCTTAACTTCCCTAAGACTACAACATATAAAAGTGAAAGTATGAGTATAGCCCTTATCTCTTCCTCGGCTATAGGGACACTAAAGATAACCCACCCTGTATAAGACATTTATACATGCCTCTAAAGTGATTAGAACTAGCGGGAGCCGATAGTTTTTTCAACCAATCAGAGACCTCCAAAATGAGTCACATTTCATAGTTATATTAATCCTATAGTCTGATAGTCTGATAGTACTATGAAGCGTTCTATACAATTGCGGAAATTGGCCATTGAAATTATAGAAATTGGTAGTTTATAAAAGACAAGCTGCATTCGGAGTCGACTCTCGACTCCGACTCCGGAGTTGACTCCCAAATTTTTGGAAGTCGGATTCGGTGACATCCCCGAGTCACTCATGCTCATTTTGGAGTCGGAGTTGCTGACTCCGGAGTCAACTCCTTTGTGTGAAAAAGTAATGAGAAAAATAATAGTTGAGACTGCTCAGAGACAATACTCACACTACTTCTGTTGGTTACGCAATCTTCTTTGTGTTTCAGTTTCAATGAAAGCTCGGCGATTAGGTTTGTGCTCTCCTCGGGCTCTTTTAAACAGCTCCATTGGCTCTGCTCGGGCTTTTTGAAAATCCTCGGTTGGGCTCTGCTTTCGCTCTTTAAAAAAATTTTTGGGTTCTGGTGGGGCTCCGGCTCTTTTAAAAATTATCCATAGGCTTTACTCGGGAGCTTTTGAAATTATTTTTTGGGAACCGGTCGGGTTGTTTTGAAATATATAAACATATCCCGCACATGTAGAATGCGCACTGCGCATATTAAATGCTCACTGCACAAATACAATGCGTACAGCCAATATACAATGCGAACTGTGCTTGTCGACTACAGACTGCAATTCTTATACGAACTTCTACTGCGTATGTATAATGCGTACTCGACATGTAAATATCGGGCTCGGGCACTTTTCGGAAATTCATGCTTTCAGTCTAACTAAGGGTGCTCCCACTACTTCTTACAGTTACATCTAAGTGGTGTTCTGTTATCCGCAAAAGAGCCCGAGTGAGCAAGAGCCGAGAGGCAAACCGCCGCGCTTTGGTATTTGGACGTAGTTTTGTGTAAAATCGAAATTAAAAGTAAACTACAACTCAAATTGTTTGACTCCGGACTCGACACTCAAATTTTTGGGAGTCGGAGTCAGCGACTCCGGACTCAACTCTCAAGATTTTTGGAGTCGGAGTTGCTGAATTTGAAATTTGAATTATAATTTATATATATAGGATTTGGAAGATTTTGTCAATAGTTCAGCCGCTGATGGTTTTATTCTCTTCAGCATGGGTTCTGCCTTGAAAGGGAGTCAAATGTCACAAGAGAAACGAAAAATTTTTCTTGGTGCTTTTAGTAAAATCAAGCAAAAAGTTCTTTGGAAATGGGAAACTGAAACAATGCCAGATTTACCAAAAAATGTAAAACTTAGTAAATGGCTTCCACAACAGGACTTACTTGGGCATCCGAAAATACGGTAAAAATTGTTTCATATTATATATTAATTTTTGATTGTTTATATTAAAAAATTATGTCTGAAGTGCATCACCTAAACTAGTACCTACAAAAATGTGGATGTTTGATAACTATTGCTGATTCAATTCAGAGCCTTTATTACTCATGGTGGTTTTGGAGGGTCTACAGAGGCAGTTTACCATGGTGTACCTCTCATTGGAATTCCAATTTTTATTGATCAAGGACTTAATATGGCTCAATCTGAACAGAATGGTTATGCCCTTACCCTTGAGTTCAATGAGCTCAGTGAAGAAAAACTTGTTGAAGCTATTAATCGCATCATTCATGACCCAACGTAAGATAAAACAACTTTAGTGATAGGCTTTTTGAATATTTGATGAATTATCTTTGATTAGGTACAACAAAAATGTAAAGACGTTTTCAAAAATTTTCCGAGATCAACCTACCAAACCACTTGATCTAGCTGTTTTTTGGACAGAATATGTCATAAGACACAAAGGTAATATTATTTAGTTGCTGTATACTTAATTATTTACCGATATAAAGTCTGTTTCTTCAAAGGTGCTCCACACTTGAAGTCATCGGCAAGAAATCTAAATTTTATTCAGTATCATTCGCTGGACGTGATTGGCTTCTTGCTCGCAACAGTGTCTGCGATTCTTTGGTTGGTATATTCATTACTTCGATTTATAGCACAAACATTACTACGTTTCATGTTTTCACTTCCATCCTCTAAGCTTAAGAAATCTCAGAAGAAGCAATAGAAATTTAGAATTGTTGAACATATTTCACAAAGCAGCATTAAATGGAAATATACATTACATTGTCACTAGACTAATATCGTACTTTATTATTATTATTTTCGAACGACGGTGTTAAAGTAATTTATGACATTCCGTCTGTCTAGCAACCATACTCCGGTATACGGTAAATTTGACGCAACTATAAAAGCTGAACCAACGATTGGATCATTGTAATCGTGTATTTCAGCTACTGATTTGACGGTGCTATAGACTGCTTAAAATTTTTTCCATGGTGGAAAATGAAGTAAGTATCCTTTCGATAATTTACAAAACGATAAGCTGCATTCATGACCTATATTAAACTTTCGAACTGATGCAATGGTTAGAAAAATTTGTCACATTGTTTCCTTCTACAGTGGTTTTAGTTTAATGTCACTACCCCTTTATGTCACACTTCGCTGTATGTCAACCGGTTAACTTTCCTTCGGCTAAACTCCATGCTCTCATGTAGTAAATACTCTGTCTATTGTCACACTGCCTTTTGTCACCTCATTTGAACTGCCTGCATGGCAGATAAACACACTTTAATGGAAACTTTCGGTTCTCAAGGCCAGAATATAAACTCATGTTTGTTTAAATAGTGTGGGCGATCAGTGGCGCTTGTAGGAACGGTTTCATTAACCTATTTGTTCTATTTACCATGCGGTCTCTTACCTAAGTACAACATCCTCGATTGTGAAAGCTTATTTTCTTAAAGATTCAGAAGTAAATTGTGATAAGAGCTCTCAAATTCATTTATTTCTTTTCCTTCGTAGTCAGTAACCATCTTGACGAGATCCTCCCATCCTTCTGGAAAGCCTCTGTAATAGACGAAGTGTCGGACATCTGGTACCATATGTTTTACTCACCCTTCACAGAGCTCTGGTTGCTTGGACAAGTTTCAGTTGTCTCCAAATAAATTTAGTATCCTATAATGATAGTGGGGTTTCTAAAGCTTCTTGACTATTGTTGGAGATGTCAATGATTTTAAAGTCCCGGTCTTCCTAGTTGCTGGGACAGTTATTCATGAGGCTTCTTATGAAATTTTCCCATGAGTTTGCATTATCCGATATTCTGCCTTCAAATTGTGGCGCGGTGACACTTTTTCATAAGTTTCGCTTAATTAATTTGGGAAAAGGGTTATGATCATTGGGTTGAAGTTGTCCAATTCTAATTATGGAAATAACACTGGGGACGACGATAATAAGGATTGGGATTTACCCTAGTAACTTTTGTAGTCTAGTGTCAAGACTGTTCTCTTGAAAAGTCCTAGTGTTCGTGGTCTGTCTTCTACACTCTTCTCTTCTTCATAGACATAAGCGTCTTCCACACTTGGAAAATCCTAATTCCGTCTTAGGCTTAGACCGTATCGACTCTACCGAAATTTATCCGCAGAACCAAGAATCCAAGATCTGGTTCTCTATATTTCCTACTGGGACGAGTAACTGCAGATCGTACCCGCGGAGATGAGTGACTTCGGGTATGAGTGACTGCGGGGATGATTGAACTGCGGAGATGAGTGACTGCGGGGATATGTGCCTGCGGGGATGTGTGACTGCGAAGATATATGACTGAGGAGATGAATGACTGCGGGGATGAGTGACTGCGGGGATGAGTGAACTGCGGGGGACTAAGGTCATGAGTATTTCTAAGATTAGGGAATAACACAGANCTGCGAAGATATATGACTGAGGAGATGAATGACTGCGGGGATGAGTGACTGCGGGGATGAGTGAACTGCGGGGGACTAAGGTCATGAGTATTTCTAAGATTAGGGAATAACACAGACTAAGTCTGTGTTTACAGAACTCGATCTTATGCCGGGGTTCGGATCCTATGGGCCTGGGTAATAACATTGACTATTTAGTCTGCCTACTTCTTCCACGGTATTAGTTTGTATCCCTTGGAAACTCAATTCCCCGGAGACTATTCCACTTCCCACAGGACTCTCAGTTCTCCAGAGACTACTCCATTCTCTCAGTAGTTCTCCGGAGTTTACTACCTACGGGAGTTTCTATCCCCCGGGAACTTCGGATGCTTCTCTCCTATTCTAACTACTGGGATCTCTTCTCTACTACCGGAGTATCCCATTCACCTTGCGACTATTGGTCTTACCCTCCGACTCTGCAGATTCTGATGGGGAAATTGTCTTCTAGATTGGGAGGACTGGGTATTCCAATGAATGTTCCGGCAGTGATTCTCCGGAGTCACCGGGGCCCCGTAACGCCGTTATCTGACGCCGGACGCTGTTGGTCCATCGATGACACCAGCGACATCGATGAGACGGGTGAATATTAGTGAAGTGGTGGAGGCAATAGGAGATCCGCTGCTCGCCGATAAGATGGAAGGTGCCACACAGGGCGTCGACTCTAAGGTAGGATGGAGCCTCACCGTGTCCACGGTCTTCTGGTGTTGTCTATCACCCACAACACTTACTGTTTCGAAAATGGGAAAATTTCTTCGGTTCTTCTAGCTCCCCTTGAAGACCGACTCACCACCGGCGGACTAACTCCATAGAACCAAACAAACTCTACTTCTTACTGCCTTATTGGTCTACTGTCCCATAATTATTATTAGAGGAAAATAGAAAAAAGTACAAGCTAATAGAGATACTTGAAAGGGTTACTGCCAGACCAAAAACATAGTAAACCCTTCCCTCCCCGTGGCTAGTGTTTAACTTCTATTTATGTTATCTGCCCCTCGCTACGAAAAAAGTGTCCATTTCCATTCTTCCACGAAAGCGCTTGTCGATTTCCTTTTTTCTAAGAATTTGTATGAGTCCGTTCCCCAGCCCATAAGACAAAGGAATATGCTGATAGAAACCCCACCCATTTGACACATGCTAAATTCCTTGGAACCAGAATACCCAGATGCCCGGATAATTGCCGGATTTTCCTCCATGCCACAATATAGTGAGAACCATTGCTCAGCTCTAGGATTTTAGACCGCCAATGAAAACTGACTTGTTTTAATTTTGTTTCATATCTAACGTCCGTTTCAAATTTCCTAATAAAATTTAAAAAAATTTTTCTGTTAGTTTTTGTCTTAAAATAGCCCTTTTTCAGCTTTTATTTCTAATTTTGGTTCAGACATATTGTTCTAATGATTTTAATCAGACAGGGAGCTGGCTCTGGTTCTGGACAACATCTCCGTTTTCTTCCTCCTTTGAACCAAAACTTCCTCTCTTGAAATCGCTTTAATTTTGGTCTGATTCTTAATGTTGTGGAGGATATAATCAAAATATTAAGGTTTCCGGGTTTATTATGTAGTTCTCGGCTTAACACTCGGGAATGTGTTACCTTGGTTATCTTTTCTTATTTTTGACCTTACAGTTGTGTGTTCATAATGAATTGTTGTTCTTGTGTGTATTTTTTTTCTGTTTTGTTTTTTTTTCTTGTATTTGTATTTGTATTTTGTATTTGAAAGAAGGTTATTTAACAGTATTTTCTCCGTCAAATATTACATAAGCTGTTCTCCCCGAAGTGAGACTGTGCTATTCTAAGTAAAAATTAAATTAGAAAGAATGGATAGATTGGTAAATTTATAAATTTGGAAATTTGAAAGTTTGGAAGATTTTGTAATTGTGATTTTTTTTCCGGTAGTTCTGTAGTGTGAAAAGTGTTAGTCCTAATGTACGCTTGGATATAAGAGAAGCATTAGAGGGAACGGCTAGATCTTTGTGTCAGCCTATTTTGGCATGTTTTGTAAACGAGTTCATTATGAACATTCTCACACAATTATTAACCGACAAATGCGAAACTAGAGAGTTTCATGCGATTGCTTTTTCCGTCAGTCTGTCCATCAGGAAGGCATTTGGTACTTGTTGCATAAGACTAGGTAATTTAATTATCGCATATATTGAGCCATTTCGATGCAGTGATTACAGTTGTCTATTATTACGACTTATGACAGCTAATTATAATAGGTGTTTAATTAGTATCTAACTTTTCCGTTGATATTACAATGAGAATACTTAAAAATCTATAATCCGTATACAATTGTCAACTCTGGGGTCTAAAAACAAACAACGGGAAATCGATCTTCATCTAGCCATAGAGACAATGCGCTCAGGTATGCAAATTTGAGGTTGGGTTTTTGGTTGTCTTGATAGAAACTGGTGCTCTTCAGTGAAAATGGGGACATCTATTATGCACGATTTTATTACTAAGATGCAAACAAGGTTAAACATTTGTATCTGAATGGCATACTAAAAAGATTCCATTTCTAACCAGCTTTAAGCGCTTCTGTTTCCAATTTGAGGTAAAAATTTTAAGTACTGTTGTTGGAAACTGGTGCTACTCAGACGTAACATACAGTCCATATCACTTGCGAAGAGGCCGATATTGAAGGCCATAACTAAAATGCTTACCAACAAAATGCTGGCCGAGAAAAAGCTGATGAAGTTACAAATAAGGGATAATATTGGTCAGCCATTGGTCAGCATTTTGTCAGTATTTAAGTCAAAATCGGCCTCTTCAAAAGTAATATGGACTGTAGACATTTATTTTGCACGATTTCTTTATCCGGTGCAAACAGGATAATCTTTTATATCTAATTAGCATCCTAAAATCTTTCCATATCTAGGTATCTAGTTCTAATAAATATTCACTTTAGTTATGTGTTCGCTTGTTTGTTATTATACTTGGCATACGGGGTGGGTTATCTTTAGTGTCCCTATAGCCGAGGAAGAGATAAGAGCTATACTCATCCTTACACTTTCATATGTTGTAGTCGAATGGAGTTAAGACTCGGAGTTTTTCAACTTGGCTACACCAGGGCCCTATTTTATCAAACGAAGATGATGAATGAGGGATGAGGCGTTGATGAGTTTGAAATTATGATG
>NIPM01001866.1:0-13966 GCA_002738285.1 Holacanthella duospinosa
GATGAAAATATTCGAGTTTGGGATCATCCTCCATATAGCCCTGATATTAGCCCACCTGATTTCAATTGTTTTGAACAATTAAAGAAGAAGTTAAAGGAAAACATTTATGATTATTGGCATGAAATAGAAATTCAGCTAGAAAGTACAATTTTGGAGCTTAATGCTAAAGGTTTTATGAATGCTATCCTGAAGTTACCCGAAAGATGGAGAAGTGTGATAGATGCAGAAGGTTCATATCTATGAAAATACTATTTTCAACTTTATATCTTTTATAGTAAATTTTTCATTTGAACTTTTTCGAGTGCCTCTTTGCTCGGAACTCCCTAATAATAGGGATGATTGGATTTAAATAAACTATATTTGATGAACTAAACTAAAGGAGCTCCGATTTGATATTTTAAGGTTTATTAAATTAAATTCCATACTCTGTCCGATATTTTATGTTTTTATTATATTGTAAATTTTCAAGTAAAATTACTGGTTTATATCCTTAGAGTAACTACTATAAATATCACATTATAAGACGGTTTTATAATAAAGCTGCATCTCAGAAGTGATTTTTTATAGAAGTTTTCATTAATTGAGAAAAATTTATATTGAAATCATTACAAAATTTTACCAAAATACTTTTAAAAAATGCATTTCCCAAAAAACAAGGATCTGACTTTTAAAAAAGGGATTTCGGATTTCACCCCGTCTTATAAACGAGCAGGGCTTATAATCGAATTTTCGGTATTTATTTTTGAATCAATCCCCATTTTTGTTTGACCTAACCATGACGTCAAAAAGTGGCACAACCAACGTAACTCAACAAAATTAACAATTTTACCAAAAAGAATCGAAATGGAGTTCGACCCTTACCTACTCTACATGTTTCCATTTGATATCGAAGACGGAGGACTGCCAACTAATTTCCCAATATCACCATTCCAAGAACCCAATTTGGCATCATCATTAGCTGGAATAAACATTGAACATCATTTAATACCTCAATTTGGACTACCGGTAATGCAACATGGACCACCAGGTTTGTCAACTCAAATGGGGGTTGATGAAATGCTATCTTTTAGTATACAACAACCATCAATGGGGCCCCCTTTTGTTTCACCAGGAATGTATGAACAAATAAGACCTTCTGCTATTCAACTCGCTCAAATGGGAATGCAACCTAATCGACCTCCAGGATTACAAAACCCAATTAGACCGTCAATGGGGGGGCCACCCGATATACCACTTCTTGGAATGCAACCATCAATGATACAATTTCCTAATGGATCAGAAGGACAAGTTAGGCCTCCTATGAGTTCTATTGGCATACAAGGCCCACCTGGTATCCAGCCTCCTAATGGTCTACCCGGCATGCAGTCATCTCAATTTGGACAGCCTTGTATGCAGACTCCAGGAATGCAAGGATCTTCTTCTGGTATGCAACCACCTCAATTTGGTCAACATGGTATGCAGCCTCCTATGAGTCCTCCTAGAATACAAGGGCCACCTCTGCAAGGACCCACTATGGGACCACTACTAGGAATGCAGGGGCAAATAGGACCGCCTGGTATGAATCCAGCAGGAATTAATAAATGTGGACTTCAAAGAGCAGTGCAACCTAAAGCAGCTTTAAATACCGGGGAATATGGTGGTAATTCACATATTGGGATCCTGCCTATCCATTTAACCGAATCGGAACTGGGCTTAGAAATCCAAGAACTCAATGAGAAATGGAATTCGCCACGTTATCACCTCAAATCAAGACCTTACAATGCTTTCAATATCATTTCGAAAAGAAGTAGGATTAAAAGCCAATATGTGAGTAACTTAATGGCTAGAAAACTATGGAAAACTCTTAAAGTCAAACAGTGCAACAAAGAACCTTTATTAACCTTTGGAGTAGTGGATTTCGTTCAAGCAATCCATGCATCAAAATACTTAGATGCGATACTTGTTTCTGGCGAACAAACCTCGATAGTGTCGAATACGCACACGGAGCCGTCGCCGATGAAACCGGACTATCCACTTAATACGGTGCCTCTGATTGTTGAGCACATTTTTATGGTTCAGGAATTCTATGATCGAAAACAGAGAGAAGGGTTCTACAACAACCTGACCAGTCATGCTCAAACGATTGGGGACGGAGGACAAGGAAGTGGCGAGATGTTTGATTATTTGAAGCCGATCATAGGAGAGGCTGATAATGGGCATGGTGGAATAACCACGACGATGCATTTGACCAAGATGTTAGTGCAACGTGGGGCTGCGGCGATCCATATCGACGACCAGGCTCTTGGGAGTCAATCCAATAACAACCTGCTGGGGAAGGTGATTGTGCCTACTTTTGAGCAGAAGAATCGATTGATTGCTGTTCGAGCTCAGTTGGATATCCTTGGTACTGATCAGGTCATCATATGTAGATCATGTGCTAATGAAGCCACTTTAATTACGGGTGATTCGGATAAGAGAGACCAACCTTACATTCTTGGCGCCACAGTCCCTTTGTCTCGATTAGCCAAGACTTTAGAGGAAGCTACTACATTTGGAGCTTCTGATGAGAGATTGTTTGAACTCGAGAGAGAATGGTTGAAAGAAGCCAAACTAATGTCCTTTCCTAATACGGTGGCCCTTGCAATTGCAAAACGATTGATGCCCGATAAACAAAAGATGCAATTTGAAATTGATCAATGGTTGCACTCCTCTTCCAATTTAAGCCTGGATGAACAAAAAGATCTCGCTATGTCTATGGGAATTCACTGTTTTTGGTCTGCTGATCATGCGAGGACGACGCAAGGCTATTTCCGATTTGATGGCTCGATCCAAGCGGTGATTGAACGAGCTAAATCCTATGGGCAATTTACGGATGTCCTCACGATTGGAGCACAGATGCCGGATATTAAAGAGGCAGAACAATTTTCGAAACAAGTGCTGATGATCCATTCTGATCTGCTGCTAGGATACGAATTTCCAACTTCGTATAACTGGGATGCCCCGGATGTGGATGACGCCGAATTAGAGGCATTGAGCTCTAAATTGTCTTCTTTGGGGTTTATTCTGCAAACCATCGGAATGGCTGGCGTCCATTCCGATGCTCTAATCGCAGAACAATTCTCCAAAGATTATTCTCGTCGTGGCATTCTCGCATATCTCGAGGACGTTCAAAGACCTACGAAGTTTTACAACAACAACGCTCTTGCTGACCATTTTGTCACGGGGTCGGATTATTATAATAGGCTGAATATTATGGTTACCAAACGAAATAAAATCAATGTCGGTGGAGGCGATATTCATGATCAAATGGCTCAATCGCACTTTCATAATTATTTGCATCATGTGAACCATTTCAATCCAACTTCGGGCTCTTTGGGCGACAATAAGAATGAGAATATGGAATATTGGCAATCGCTTCGTTCGAATGATCCAAATTTGTTGGAAAAAAGAAATCGTGTCTTTTTGATTATGCAACAGTTTTTTGATTTTGTTAAAAGGAATGTTCCTATGAATACTCTTACCTCCATTAGTAACGAACATTAAATTCTCTTTTGTTTGGATTTCGTCATTTGCTTAAGATCAACTCCTTTAAGATATCAAATTAACTAATATAATCTTTACAAACCTGAATCGTCGATATCCTAATAATCCCTGAAAATGTAAATTCTTATTGATTCTCCTGTTAAAACACAAAAACATCTTTAAAATAATGAGCTAATAGAACTCAATTTAATCATAAAATTTATAGCCAAAAAGATCTAATTTCTAATTATAGAATTAGAAAAAGTTGATTTATAAATAAGTTTACATCTAAATTGTTCCTTCTTTTAATTGTACCCCTTTTTAAAATAGTGTAACTTTTCTGAATGAAAATGAATGATTCGAAACCACAGAACAACACAGCTCGTTATGATCCATTTAACTTCATCCCAATTCTCAAATTCCTTGATGTAGATAAATCAAAACAAGAACCCAATGTTAATTCTATAAAATATGTTGATAATAAAGAACATAGTGTGTTAAAGATATTGATATTAGAAAATTCAAAATTGGAAGAACAGTTAGCTATACATGATATTGTATCTTGTCTTATGGATTAAATATTTGCTATTTCAAAACATTAGAACCCCTTTAATATTACGTCGTTTCACGCAAAGAGGTAAAGGAAGAAATTTAAATAAAATATTTATTACGAGATATAAAAAGATGAAACTTATATATATGAACCTTCTACTTTTATTACATCGCTCCATCTTTTAGCTAGCTGCTGAATACCATTCACAGGACCCTTTATATTAAGTTCCTGAATAATACTCTCTAATTCTAATTCCAACTCTTCCCAATTGTCATAATCATTTTCTCTTAACTTCCTCTTTAATTTACCAAAACAATTAAAATCAGGTGGACTTATATCTGGACTATATAGAGGATGATACCAAGTGCGGATTTTGTTATCATCAAAAATATACATTACAATCTTTGATTGATGAGGTCTTGCATTATACTGTAAAACCATAGGATACTTGAATTTCTTATCAGGTAGCCATTTTAGTAAAACTTCATTAATAAAGCCTATATAGACTTCTGAAGTTACCGTCTCTTTAGGTGCACAAAGCTTCCAATATGCAACACCATTATAATCCATTGCTACTATAGGCATAATTTTCTCTGATAGTTTGATCGTGCTACAATTTGTGGTGGGCTTTCGTCTTTAGTTCTCCAAAATCGAGACTTGTCATCTGAGGTTGCATATATAAAGTAAGTCAAGTTTCATCTATAGCCAATGTTATGTTTATTAGGGTTCTTTGTTTTGATAATTGCTCCAAAGTATATCTACATGCTAATGCTCTATGTTCTCTTTGTTCCTGTGTGAGAAAATAAGGAATCAATTTGCTTAATAATTTCTTCATTTGTAAATCTTCTGTTAAATACCGATAAACAGTAGCTTTGATACAATTTACTAACATGGAAAGTTCGAGGCACGACCAGGCTCTACTTTGAGCAAGATATTCTTTAATTTTCTCAATTCTATTTTCTTTTATTAAATGATTAGTTATATCGCCTCCTCTAGTGTCTTCAACCAAATTTTGGCACTTATTAAACTTAGAAACCATATTTTTCACTGTATTATATTTATCTGCCTTTTCTCCTATCGTTTTAACCAATTCTTTATGTATTATTCCCGAACTTTGGCCTAAAATTACTCCAAATTTGATAAATACACGTTGTTCTTTATCGGTTATTGAATTTTTGTAAGTTATCCATAATAGTAATTTAAACAAATATGCTTTAAAAATAAAGCTTAATTTATAGAAAATATTATATATAAATATTGGCACTAGATATTAATTTGCATATTTATTATTAATTAAAATTCGCTTACCTTTTTGCGTAAAACGGCGTAATAATACATTTATTTTTTTGATAAATATAATCTGGAAGGTATTGTGATGAAGCGTTTTTTGTCCCATTTGTTGTGTTAATTATGTTTTTGCTCTGTTTCTATAATCAACCTATTTTTTATAATACAAACCAACAATGAACTCGATTTTGCTACTATGGTAAAGCTCAGAAACAAAGAATCATACCAATATTTTGATGAATAAAAAGAGCAACGAAAGGTATGGAAAATATTGATTTTAGAAAATAGTAAATTAGAATTAGCACTTTCAAATTATTGTTGTTTAGAATAATAACTTTGGTATCCAATCAATTTTTTAACGAATAAAGCTGAGCAATAAAAATGAGTTTATTGTGTAGTTTTAGCGTATTCTGATCTAAAATCACTCATTTTACATTGAACCAAGAAATCGACCAATTCGGGGTAACAATCTAAAAAATCAACAGATGTGAGATACCTAATAAAATTGTGGTTTCTTTTAATACCGATATAAATTTCCAGATCGAAGTACGCAATTCAACATACTTCTCTCTTTCCAAAGAAGTGAAGTTATCTTTCATCTTAAGCTTCAACTTGCCATCTAAATCCTTCACAATTGCCGCTACCAAATCTTTATCTTTCACAAGATGAGCATACTTAGGTAAGATTTTCATAATCACTAAATAAGATAACACCTGTACTTCCTGATTATTCTCCGTAGATATGGTGTATCTCAACAAACCCTTCAATTTCTCCCCAATCAATTTCTCCATCTGTTGTTTAGCTCGAGTGCCTGGTTTGAATTTGCTATTAAGGTAATCCATAACATTATAAAGGGTTTCTAGGGCCAATTTACGGCATGGTACACCATCATCAACAATATGAACAAACGGTCCCATTTGGATCGTCTTGGTCCAATCTTCTCGCAATTGTAATGCTATGCTTAACTTGTCGAATAATGCACTTAATATAATCGTGGAGTAAGGTTCGTTGATGAAGTTCTCGGGAGTCGAATGGATGAGGATATGTACGTTCTCTAATAACGTTTTGGAGTCTTCGGGATTAGAGGGTTCATTAACCATGACTTCAAGGAATAATTGCAAGATATCTTTATTGATCCGTTTCTTCGTCAACAATCTTCTAATCGAGGTACAGAGAGGTATCAATGTTGCGGTATTAGAAGATAAAGACTGTAGAAAGTTATGAATGTCGTAGGGGCTACTTTAAATGCATCGATAATTTCTAAGACTAACTTCGGATTGTGTTTGTAAAGCTCGTTTAACAAATCTAGAAATGCCGTAACACAACGTTCGTAATCGGTAGTATAGACCACATCATCCTCATTAGAGCCAAAAGATTTGATTAAGTCGAAGGAATTGTTCAAACATGACACAAACGCTTCATTGCCTCTGAATCCTTGACTTCTAATATTATAAAGTAGTTCCTGTAAGAGTTGATCCAAACATTTAAATATGAAATTAGCTGGGTTGCTCTTGATATCAAAGGTATAATCATTTTCTATGACCTTGTTCGAATAATAAGATCCGATAGATATTGAGGCCGATTCGATCAGTAATTTGTCTTGAGTTTGACAATATTTTTTGTTGATTTCTTGGTCGTAATTTTGGAACAATCCATCCCTAAATATATTCAATATTTGGAGGGTATTACTTTGAGCTGCAGAAACCAAGAGTTAAAAGCGATATCTTCGAAGAAATATTAGACTAGAAAAATTATAAATCTGGTTAAAGTTACAGAATCTAATGATGAGAATAACTTCTCTAAACTAGATTCAGAGTTAGATTGCTTATATAAGTTAGATAAACATAAAGAAAACAACACATAATCCTATAAAAAATATAGAAACACTATAGAAGATTACATCAACTTTATAATCATCAAAAGCTTGCGAATCTGAATTATGAATAGCATCAATAGCCTTAACAGTGGATTCAGTGGTTAATTTCTCGGAGAATAAAGAGAAGGATGATCTAGCTAAATCGTACAAGTTTAAATTATCGAATTTAAAATTAACACAGATCCTATTAATCAACCTTCCTAATTTCTGATAAAATATATCAAATTGTTGAAACCATTCAACACCATGAATCAAGGTTAATAATACGAATGCACTTTCTCGTGTATTGTTATGAGCTTGTAAAAATAAATTCAATTTCTCTATCAACAGATTTAGGAATGATAACTTAGTTTCTTGATTCGAAGTGGATATCCTATAAAATAAATGGATTTTATGAAGTGTATATTACTTTTTAGTTAAGAAGGATAGAACCCACCAACCATATTCCGCTTGTGGTAAGCAGTCGAAACAAAGTGTGACTAATTGAGAATAGAACTCCATATTCTGGACAATAAATTCACCAGTAACTTGTAACGAGGTTAAGGACAAGAAAGTAGTCAACAAGAACATATTCTTAAAATCCACCGTATTAAAATCATCACTTTTATAAAGGGCGAGTATTGAAATGAAATCAATATTGTCAATTGCTAAATAAGAATGTATTATGAAATTGAGTAGTCGGATAAACTCTTGATTCTTATTTTGTTTCTCCAGATTCTGATTCATAATAAACGCGAAGTTACCACTTTTAACGTCATTGATTTGGGCATCGATCGAATAATCAAATCCTTGCAACAAGTAGAGATTCTTAGGATCATTAATAGCAAGCTTATTCTTATTATCGAAGAATGGAAAGAATATGAAATCAAACAAGAAAGCGAAGAACTTGGTTTGAATAGCCTTGGTGATTAATTGATCGGATAGTTTCTCAATTAAAGTCTTAAGGACTTGATCGAAGAATTTGATATCGGTCAATTTCTTCGAAGATTTCATTAACAATAATGCTAGATCGAGAATAAAGTTGAAATCCAATTTTCGCAAATCATTTTCAGATATTTCGGAATCGAATTTGATGATAACCCAAAACAAGGTGAACAAAAAGACATGCGATTGACATAAGTCGGTAGCTTCGGGTGTTTGTGTCTTGAAGAATAAGGTAGTTGAATTAGATTCTTGTTCTTTGATCGATGAAATGATAGCCATGCTCAAATATTTCGAATAAGGTCGAACCAAACCAATAAATCTAAAGATAAACATATGAAGTTACTTTTCATAATCCAAATCTGATGACTGAGGTTCTACCATACTTGGGAAATAAAGCTTACAATGCTCGGTATCGATCAATGCAATTATAGCAGAAAAGGCTTTCGTCATTGAAACTTGTACCTGAGAATTAGACTCCGATTTCAACTTATAAAGAAGTTTCGAAGTGAAATCATAAACATCCACATTATCATTAGGTAGCGAAGTAATCAAATGATAGAGTATATTTGAACATACTAATCTGACTTTCCAAGACTCATCATTAATTTCACTATTGAAAAATCAATCAAGGGAGAGGTGTTACTCTTCAAAATCATCTATTTCGAAATCACTGCCCTCAGACATCTGAATATCATCGCAACTATTGAGTTCTGCTTGATTCGGATCAAATGATAAATACCCGGAAATCAAATCGATAAATGATTTGTCCAACAAAGATCTAAATTCAAAATTCTGACGAACAATCTCTTCAACCATCTACAAAAATAATGAATACTAATAAATGAATTACTGATAAAACCAGTTCCAATAATTCTACATCATCCGTGTCTTTAACCAAATGTTCAAATTGTTGAAAAAGTGCTCTAATATCATTCGAAGCGAAATAATTCTTGTTCTTACTAAAAAGAATAAGATCAGTGGCGATGTTTACATTATAATATTAATAACATTGAATCCAATCTTGATATCTTCATTAGATAGATTAGCGATATTAGAAAAGAAAGTAGAGACGAAATCCGAGTAATATTCATTAACAATCGAATAATGAGAGAGTCCAAGCACTTCATCTATTTTTAAAAAACAACCAATTAGGAGTAGGGGAGATACTGAGGAATACCAAGTTCTTTTTACGAAATCCGAAATTCGTACTTTTTTGCCATTTCTTAGCCGTATCAACCAAATCCTTTTGAAATTTCAACAAAGTTTCGGAGTCGACATCGTTTTTAATAGCACAATTAGTAGCTACCGTATACATGCCATATTTTTTCAATAAAATACATAAAACGTCCAAAATATCTAATTTGATATGGACATCTTGAAACTAATATTTTATCGAATATTAAGAGGGAGTACATCATCTAATGCTTTGATTAGCTTTTTGAATAATTTTAAGTAATAAGAAGCAACTAAGTTGAAATGAGAAACATTAGTTGAACAAGCTTTGATTCCTGTAATATTTTTATAAGATGGGGTGATACCTATGATGGAATAGCTTATTTTTTCACTATCTTTTGCGTATAAGGTGTCAAATAAAGAATTAATCAACTTAACTCGAGATTCAGACGATAAGACATTTGTAACAGCTTCCAAACTAAAACCGAATATCAAAGATAGAAGTTAATTTTGAGAAGGTGATACGCTTTGACAGCCAAGTTTTTGATCTCAACAATTTTATCAAATACCAAATTCGACAAGAGGTTCACCAAATTATTCTGATAAGTTGTTTCAATTTGTTCTTTCGATTTAACTTTCTCAAATATTTTAATTATATCTTGAAGTGCCATATAACGAAAATCGTTATCTTTGGAACTTAGCTATCAATGTTAATAATGATTTAGCGTTACTTTGGTTATCAAGGTGTTGATATCGTCCATTTTTCCAAAAAAATTAAATTCTAAGAGTGATGCTATGCATTCTAAGATCATAAATTTGTGGTAAAATATTTAATAAAAACAATATTATTTTTGAGAAAGCCTTCTAGCTGGATTATACTGCCATTGAACTTTTAACCTGATAAAATCCGAAAAATTTTTAAAGATCAGGAACCATGTTAGTAAACTACGAACCCAAGGCATTGAACGGAACAGGACTCAATATCCTTATAGTTCACACTCAATGGAACGGAGAAATAGTACAATCATTAGTCAATGAATGCAAAAGAACTTTATTGAAATTACAAGTTGACGAAGGCCAAATTGTGACAAAATGTGTTCCTGGTTCTTATGAATTACCTTATGGTTGTCAAACCTTAATCAAAACTTCAAAGATGAGTAAACCAAGCCTTCATTTATTTTTTGATAGAAGAAGAGGCGTACGATGTGGTTATCGCGATTGGTGTTTTGATTAAAGGTGAAACTATGCATTTTGAATATCTCTCTCAGTCCGTTTCACAAGGCTTGATGGATGTCTCCTTAAAAGTTGATACTCCAATCATTTATGGTGTTTTGAATTGTTTGAGTAAAGAACAGGCTATGATGCGCGCAGGTTTGAATGTGAAGGGTAAAGATGAACCTATTAATTTGGGTGCTGGTTGGGCTGCTAGTGCTATTGAAATGGCTCTTATCAAAAATTGATTTTGATTCATGTTTTATTCTATTTGATTGCTTTTCATGGTTTATAATTGTTTTTTTAAAGCTGTTTACATTTTACCTATCAAAGCCGAGTACTCTTGAAAACATTTTAGTTGTATATAAATGGCCAAGCATGTGTAATTAAATTACATGATTTGGGTTTTAAGATGAGAGTTTCTGATCTATATGCACTTATATGGCAAAAGATTTTTCTATTCTTTTTGAAAAATAAAAACAAATAAATTTAAATATTTTTATTTTATTTATAAATGAAAACAGGTTTAAAAACAGTATAAAGAGTAAGATTAAATAGGTAGTCCTAAGTCATATATAAGTACTCCTAAATAATCCACATTCTAGCAACTATCTGACTCTAGCTTTCAATATTTTAAGTATATTTTGATTAATAAAACATGATTTATGATATTTTTGCTTTCAATTACTTATAGACTTCACTCACCTTTATCGAATAAGAACAATAGCAAGCCCTTTTTATAAGACTATTATTTTTTTTGATAAATTTTAGCCTAGATTCTCTTTCATTTTTTCACATCAATTTAATTCATCCTATTTATAAGACAGAGAATTAACTTGAGAAATATCAAACAAATCCAATAAATTTTAAGAAAAGAATGTTTTCTTATATAAAATTGTATTTATGTTTATAATCCAATTCAATTTTTGCAAAAGTTCTATTTGGAATTATAACCAAGGATTCAAAAATTTTGTCCCATATATCAAGCAAAGACATGTAAGGATTTAAGATCGGCGGCAGTTAAATCAAATTCCCTTAAAGTTTTTGCACACAATTGCATAAAATATAACAGGATTTAAAATAAAAAAGTAAGGTCATACATGTGTCTTACGCATGTACTATTGTTAAGGGCTATGCCCTATTCCGTCCTTATCGAGGGGATTGCTAACTTTCTCTCGACTCGTATCAACACAAAATTCAGTCTCAACTTCTCGTCTTGATATAAATCACAAAAAATTATGGGTAAAATGAACACAAATATATTTTAAAAATATTGACCTCTTCTAGCATAAGGAACACTGTTATCATTATTTAACTGTTGTTCAAGTTTAGGCGTTTCATTTAGTGACAGCGTTAATAATGATTCTCCAATAGAAGAAATCGTATGTGGCTGTGGTGGTTTATAAGGTTTAGATTCAAACAAAATACGTCCACTAGGAATCAAACGAGAAATAGAATTAACAGAATTGGAGGAATCAAAATTGACCTATCAAACCTCATTAGAAGGAAAGATGGGTACGGAATCGATGATCTTGGAGTAGGTCTTTTCCATGGATTTTATCTTTGCATATTCAATGATTATCAATTCTTCTATTGGTTTGTTTATCAAATAAGCCTCTTCATCTTGGTTTTTGCTCTTGGAATTTATTGAATTCTTTTCTTTCTGCAAAAGTTGTTTGCTGTTAGAAAGCAGGAAAGCAGCCGACGAAAGTTCACTAATAAAACATCAAAAATTGTATACTTTACTCTTTATCAAATAAAGCTTCCGATAATAATCGTCTAGAATGAGCCTTTATAAATAAATCAGTAAGTTTGAGCGTATTTACTTGGTAGAATAAGATAGATTGATGAAAATATTTCGTATGTTTGGAATTGATATTACTTAATGATTTACTATTCAGACCACTTAAAACACTTTGACCTTGCTCAAATAAATTCAACAGGCCAATGACTATTTTGGCTAATACACCATTAGATGTATTTTTCAGCTGAGATTTATGATATGCTATTAGCTGGGAGAACCCTAATATCATTCTATGTTTTTAAAGGGGTGGTTATACTTTGATAATGAATAAGTGGTTTCGTATGTATAGTCGATTGCTATGTTTTTGTCTTTCAATTTATGGCTTTCATTACTTACAAATTCCATCATACCTGAAGAAGATAAAAACATATCAGCAGCCTAATCCTTAAACAAAAAATCGAAGTGATACTTTATTTAATATTGTCTGATCATTTGGACTTGAAGAGAGCAACACTTGAGCCCAATTAAATTGTATAATTGAGTAAATGAATTGGATTATATGTCGTTCGAATTGGAAATCTTTGGATGTATAATAGTTAGTAGTTGATGTTTTGATTATTCTGTCGTCAGTTAAAGGATGAGACCATAATAATTCTAAAATTGAACTCATTTTAGTATACCTACATTACCAACTGTACAAACTTGTTCCTTATGTAACAGAATAATCAAAGATGAAACTAATGGTATATAAGTATCTAATAACTTCCTATTAATAAAGACTGGAGTACTTGAATTATTTTATAAAAATCAGTTTGGTCTAAATCTTGCGCACTTTTTAATTCTATTCGTATTTGTTCTCTAGTAGTAAATAAGTCGCTGATAAATTGACTGTATTCTTTATTCATTAGGGTGCCGTTGTTTTTAATGGAGGTGTTGAAGTTGAAGCATTTCGTTTTTGGTATATCTAGGAAATAACTCATCGAATTTCTACTCAAAATCCAAAGTTTCTTATAAAATAAATACAATTTAAGAATATAGAGTTTTATTTTATTTATTTGGCTGTTTATTTTTGTTCAGAGTAGTCCCTTTTTGATTCTCTTCTTAATTCAATCAAATTTTTAATGAATTCTCACTCTTGTTGAACCAATTATTTAATAAAAGGTCTACTCTGAACGAAAATAAAGTTCCATTTTTAATAATAGCAGTGTTTTCTTATACAGCAGATGAGAATGGAAAATGCATAAGGACGCTTCTATTTTTTGAAACACTTGTGGAAAAAGGTGACGCCTGTATATGATATAAAAATATGGGGTAAAGATGCTCAAACAGGCCCTTATCTGAAACATGTCCATCCAAAATCAATAATACACAGCCCGTCAAAAGTGATTCAGTGTTTAGGAAATTCGAACTTAAATGGTAATTCATGAATGAGTAAGACTTCGAGCAAGATAATACTCATATGGTAGATAGATACAGTCTTTGTCTATAACATTAAAAATATTATAGATATATTTTAAATATTGATAGAGATATAATAGCTCAAAGTTGAAAGTAGGTGATTCAGTGTTTTGACGAATTTTTCGAAATTTTCAAAATTTTCATTCTAGAACATTCTAAAATATTGCAAAATTGTTCATTTTTATTTCAAATCCTTAGCAGAAGGTATTAAGGGTTATTTGGTATGACAAGAAGAACA
>NIPM01001868.1:0-13958 GCA_002738285.1 Holacanthella duospinosa
TTCCATTTTGAAAAGTTATTTATTTTAAAAATATAAAATTGGCTAAATGAATCTATTTTTTATTACCACCCATCGCAAAAATTAGAGTGTCTAAATTTACTTGCGCCACCCTGTAGTTTGGAAAATTGCAAATGGGAAGTGGAATAAATATCAATAAATACAATCTACAAAGTATTTGAAAGTTAGAAAAAAAGATGTAGAGCTGTTAAAAAGAATACGGGGCATCATATAGAAAGAACGAATTATAATATAAAAAGTCTCTATTTAGTTTAATTTTTATTATTAGTGATTCCAAAATGCGTAACCACCCTTAGTATAAATTTGAAGTTTGAATAATAAGTATAAAACATAAATCAAAATAATGAATTTATAAATTCCATTAAATTTTTATACTTTAAATATCCTAATATTATTTCAGGTATCAATAGTATCTGGGAGTAGTTTAGACTAGAATTAAAAATAGTAGGGGAGGATGGGGGCAATTAGCGCAGGGGGGGGGNGGGGGGGGGTTGAAATTTTTAGGTTTTATCAAAAACAAAAAACATCGAGGTATAAAATTATAGGTACAAACATATATCTTCATTACACTCATAATATTATAAAATGGATGTTATAGATTATCATTAAAGATTTTACGGAGAGGAGTAGTAAGATAGTCTTGTTTCAGTTAAATTTGGAACTCTCAATAAAAAAATAGCAGTCAGTATATTAAATATTTCAAAAATATGTTCGTGACAAAGATTTAGGTTTTAATATATAGAAAATATATACGTCTTTCAAAAATCACAAGAATCAATTTTATTTTCATGGCTCTTTCTGAAACATTTCTATAGCAACGGGGATAATTGAATGAAATAAAATTTGATTTTCAAATAAAATAAACTATTTTAAGTTTCATTAATATATATTATTTTTATTAGGTTATTATAATATAATATAAATTTAACGCCATAAAACTGAAATATATTTAGCCCCAAAAGTTTTAAACATGTTACACTATAAATAAGTTGATAAAATTATATAAATAATTGAATTTAAAGATAGACATATACATTAAGTATAAAATATATTATAAATGCCAAGGGTTCATCATAGAAAAACACGCAGAGGTCTTGAATCAAAGGAATTATGGCTCCAAGCAATTGACGAATGTCTAAGAAAGATTAGAAGTATAAGAGAGACTGAGAGTTTTTATGAATTAAGTGAATCGACGCTTAGATGAAAAATAATTTAATTTAAAAATGGTAATTTGATATGTTGATATACTCAGCAAAAAGAGTATTTACAAAGGAAGAAGAAGGAATTCTTCAGGAATATCTTATAAAATCATCTCAATTTCATTACTTTTTTTCTGCCAATGATTGGCGGATATTAGCCTACCAGTTAGCAATAATGTATGAAAAAGAATACCCGAGAAATTGGGATATCCATAATATGACTGGAGTAGCTTGGTTTTACGGGTTTATGAAGCGTCATGATAAATTGACATTATGTTGTCCTCAGGCTACAATTTTATCTCGAGCTAATGGTTTCAATAATGAAAATGTTCCTTATTTTATGAAAATTCAAGGTCATTAATTGACAAGTATGGATGAGACTGGAGTTACAACAGTTCAAAAACCTAGCACGATTATAGCAGAAAAGGGTATCAAAACGGTTGGAGGTATAACTTCAGATGAGTGTAGAACTTTGGTAACTGTTGCTTTAGCGGTTAGTGCTATTGGGAATATAGTTTCGCCTATGTTTATTTTTCCTAGAGTCCGTTAGCAACCAATATTTGTTAGTGATTCGTCAATAGGAAGTGTAGGTACATCTAATGAGAGCAGATGGATGCAAGAACGCCAATATTTAGAACATTTTGTATCACATGTAAGTTGTACAATAAATAACACTGTTTTATTGCTGCTATATAATCACCAATCACATATATCAGTAAAAGCTATCGATTTTTGTCGAAAAAATGGTATTGTTATGTTATCCTTCCCTTCGCACTGTACTCACAAGATCCAGCCATTCGATAGAAGTGTATTTAGGTCCTTTAAGTACAATATAGGCCGCGCTAGTGATAATTGGCTGAGAAATAACCCTGGAATTCCAATGGAAATTTATGATATACCATCCATAGTAAAGATTAGTCTCCCCATAACAGCAACATCTGAAAATATAAAATCCGGATTTTCTTGCATAGTAATTTGTCCTTTTAATGACATAATCTTTTCCGATAGTGATTTTATTCGCTCTACTGTCTTTTGTGCAGAACCAAAAAATGCAATTTCAAGTATACTCGAAGAAAATACACCCATATTTAACCCAGAACAAGTACACCCTTTGCCCAAATCTAAAAAAGTCGCCAAATCAAGTACTAGAAAGAAAAAGAGTGAGATTCTTACAGGATCTTCTTACCTAAAGGAAGGAGAAGATAAGTCTTTAAAGTCAAAATTAAAAAAGAAAAGGCATGAAGATAAGAAATCATCTTCAAATAAAAAGAAATCAATTAAAGATGCCAAAAATTCAAAATAAATTTTATTTTTTATTAATAATTGATTTTTATAACCATTTTTATTAAAGTTTCATAAAATTTCTATAATCATACATTTTCAATTATCTCCATAGCATATTATGTTTGAGAAATTTAGTGACTGGTTTCAAACTAATTTTTATCAAATTCATTAAAACCTAACATCGCTTAAATTTTTTAAACCATTAGAGAAAATCTTAAATTGTTATTTGATAGAATTGATGCCTTGGTCCTTACTTTATTTTTCGCTTTATAAGCAATTGATCGAAAAGTGTGCCAATTGCCCCTAGTCTCCCCTACTCAGAGTCAAAGGTTTAAATCGAAATATATTTTTAAAAAGTTTAACAAAAAATCCCGAAAACACAATATATATTAAAATTTTGGTTTAATATAATAAATAAAAATTGTTGCCTATGATTTTTGCAATTTTGATAAAAAATTCAAATTCTTCAAAATAATTAATAGCATCTGTGGGCTAATATTAGTATATTTGCAACATTTTTCATTTCATTATCTCCTTTTGTAAATGTAATTTTATGAATACACTTTTTCAGATTTAAATGACAAATCTGAAAACAAAGACAGAAAAGTTAAACACAAAAATAAGATAATATAAAATACTTATTTATTACTATCTAATTTACTTGCAGAAAATGTCAATAATCATGAATGTAAAAAGAGGCTCGAGATTTGATTTTTGACCATCATGTTTCTTTGAAACTTGTAAACAGTACATTTTCTCAAAAATAAAAATAAAAACTTGTAAAGTTAAATTATTTAATAGTATTGTCTATTCATACTTCTAAAATATAAGCAGGGCTTTTAAAATTCTTAATACTAGGGCGTTCCGCGCAAAGAGGGACTTGGATTTCGTTTAATTACGCCTTTAATATCAAGACTTTTAAATTAATTTATATATACTACAAGCTTTATTTATATATAATTATGTTTTGAATATTATCATGAATAGCTTGCAAAAATTAAAAGATTCAATTTCAGATAAAGAACAGCGGGTTTTCATCAAATTTGGCGTAATCCTTAGACACAGTTCTGTATAATTCATAAAGAAGTAGTTGAATCAATTGAAAATAGTGACTATAAACTAAATACAGTCAAACGTTTAGTTACTAAGCTTAAGAGAGGTTACAATGTGGTCGAAGTTAACAGAGGAGATGATACAAGTGATGTCTCAAAAAAAGAAAATGTAATAGATAAAATTAAAGAATTGTTGGCCCAAACTAGAATATTGTCTTGCCTTGAACTTTCCATGCGGGTGAATTGTAGTAAAACAACAGTATTTCGATATTTAACAGAAGATTTACAAATGAAAAAATTATTAAGTAAATAGGTACCTCACGGATGAACAAATAGAACATAGAGTGTTAGTATGTAAAAACAATATGCAACTCTTATCGAGACAAGATAGCTTAATTATTCGAACTTTGGCAATAGATGAAACTTGGATGCCTTTATACATGCAACCCCAACGTGACCAGATTCGATCTTGGAGAAATAAGAATGAAGACCCACCTGAATTTGTACTTCAATTTAAATATGAAAGAAAAAGAATGCTAATATTATCAATGGATTTTCAAAGTGTTGCTTATTTGAAGCTTTGTGCCCCTAAAGAGACAGTAATTGCAGAGGCCTATAATAACTTCCTAATCGAATTATTAGACAAATGGTTACCTGATAAGAAATTCAAGGTGCCTATAATATTACATGACAGTGCTAGGGCACATAAACCAAATCTTATAAAACTGTATTTTATTGATGAAAATATTCGGGTTTGGGATCATCCTCCCTATAGCCCTGATATTGGCCCACCTGATTTCAATTAAAGAGGAAGTTAAAGGAAAACATTTATGATGATTTGCATGAACTAGAAGTTCAGCTAGAAAGTGCAATTCAGGAGCTTAATGCTAAAGGTTTTATGAATGCTATCCTGAAGTTACCCGAAAGATGGAGAAGTTTAATAGATGCAGAAGGTTCGTATCTATCAACATACTAAATTTTAACTTTATATCTTTTATAGTAAATTTTTTATTTAATTTTTTTCGAGTGTCTCTTTGCTCAGAACGACCTAATAATCAAGGAATTTAATTTCTGATGATAAGGAACATAGTCAAGGAATTAAAACGTAAAACACATACAACGCAATTAAGCATAAACGATTATGTAACTAACTTTTACAATTGAATATAGGATCGAATTCAACGATTAAGAAACATCGGAATTAGTGCTCACATAGATAGTGGCAAAACGACATTAACCGAGCGCATACTTTATTATACCGGTCGAATTCAAGAAATACACGAGGTTAGAGGAAGGGATGAGGTGGGGGCTACCATGGATTGGATGGAATTAGAACGTGAAAAAGGGATTACAATCCAATCAGCTGCTACTTATTGTAATTGGAAAAACTTAAACATCAATATCATTGATACACCAGGTATTTTCTATATAAAAATATTTTTTAGGACATGTTGATTTCACTATTGAGGTAGAAAGAGCACTTCGTGTTTTAGATGCTGCTATTATGGTTTTATGTTCTGTTTCTGGTGTACAAGTATAAATAACAACTCTTTATTATTTTGACGTAGAGTCAAACAATCACAGTTGATAGACAAATGAAGCGTTATAATGTTCCTCGAATTTCCTTCATTAACAAGATGGATCGTGCAGGTGCTAATCCGGATCGCATCGTGGACCAAATCAGGTATCTTTTTATTTTATGTGGTGTTTTAGAACTAAGCTATTAATTCCCAGTGCAGCGATTCAGATGCCTATTGGGAAAGAAGATGCATTTCAAGGTGTGATCGACGTCATAACTCGAGAAACAATTTATAATGAAGGTCCACGTGGACATACGGTTACAAGATCTCCTGACATCCCTAAAGAGTTAGTGGACGAGATGGATTTGAAACGGCAACAATTGATTGAACAATTAGCTAATGTTGATGAAGAAATAGGTGACTTATTTCTATTAGAAGAAACACCCACCATTGGACAGATTCAGGATGCTATTAGAAGAGCTACTATTTCTTGTAAATTCACTCCTGTTTTATGTGGTTCTGCTATTAAAGATAAGGCTATTCAACCTTTATTAGATGCTGTAGGTCTTTATCTACCTAATCCGAAAGAAGTTCGAAATGAAGGATATCGAATACAATCTACTGATAGTAATAAAAAGAAGGATAACACGGAGATGGTGGCTTTGGAATCCGACTCTGGTCTACCTTTAGTTTCTTTAGCTTTCAAATTGGAAGATGGTAGATTTGGACAACTAACTTACTTACGAATCTATCAAGGTACTTTACGAAAAGGTCAACTAATCTACCATGGCGATAAAAAGATCAAAGTTTCGAGATTAGTTAGGATGCATTCGAATAATATGGAAGATATTCAAGAAGCTAAAGCTGGTGAAATATGTGCTATTTTTGGAGTCGATTGTATGTCAGGTGATACGTTTACTGATTTTGCTGCTGGTGACATCTCCATGACCAAGATGCACGTGCCAGAACCGGTAATATCGTTATCATTGTTGTTGGATGTGAAGAATCAAGAATCTAGACTCAAATTAACCAAGGTATTGAACCGATTCCATAAAGAAGATCCCACGTTTCAATTCTACACAGATGGCAATTCGAAGGAAATTATCGCAAAAGGTATGGGTGAATTACATTTGTCGATTTACGTAGAGAGGTTGAGGAGAGAATTCGGTATCTTGGTCGACACGGGTAAACCAAAAGTCAATTTTAAAGAATCGATAACGGAACGAATCGAATTCGATTATACACACAAGAAGCAGACGGGAGGAGCCGGGCAATATGCAAGGATAGTAGGGTATGTAGAACCGATTCAAGATGTTTTCCAATATCAAATTCCTGCTAATCAAAGTGACGAGTTGGAATTCATTGATCGTACTATTAGCGGGGCCATCCCGCAAGCTTATTTGGCTAGTTGTGAAAAAGGCTTTTATGATGGGGTTACGAATGGACCTCTCACTGGGCATCCATTGACCAATATTAGGTGTGTAATGACAGATGGGGCGATTCATTCTGTGGATTCCAGTGAGATGGCTTTCAGGAATGCTATGGGCTATGCTTTGAGAGAAGGTTAACCTTTGTTTTAATTTTTAGTCATTATGAAATCGAAGCCTGTGGTTTTAGAACCTCTAATGAAGACGGAAATCACCGCTCCTATAGAATTTCAAGTATCATCATCCCTTCTAAATGGTTTGTAGGGTGTTATTCTTGGTACGATTAATAAGAAAAAAGGCACTATCTTAGATACACAAAGTCTAGCTAATTCCGATTATTTTACGGTTCAATGTGAATTGACTCTTAACTCCTTATTTGGCTATAGTACTGAATTGAGATCTCTTACGCAAGGTAAAGGTGAATTCGCTATGGAATTATCTACTTTCTCAGTTGCACCTCGTACATTGGTTGATACGTTAATTAAAAATTATGAAGATACTAAAGGCAAATAACTAGAATAAACATTCTTTTTTATCAAAATAAAGCATCATTTGATTTTCTTATACTTGTATTGCGGTACTTGTAAGGATTGTAATTGTATTTCTTTCATCGTCTCCGATCTTGTTTTGAACGCCATTAGTGCTGCTAGGAGCTATATAAACAATTAAAGCTTCGCCTAAGAGGATACGAAAATCACTGATGCCATAATGGGGAATAAGAAGGTGATTATGTGATCTATAAAAAAGGCAACGGGAAACCAACATAATGGACTCAATAATCTAAAATAAATGAAGCAATATCGAAGCATACAATGCAATTATTATTGATTTCATATCATAATTCCAGATCCAAACTAATAACACTTTAGCTTGTGGTGGCTTGTTGAAACAAAATAGAAAATCATAAACCACAAAACTAAACCAAAAATATCAAAAGGATATATACCACCAATTTCCGAATTGACCTACCCATGATGGTGTTTCTTTAAAACCAAATCGAACATTTAATGCATTTGAAGGTATCTAAATTTGAAAAATAGTAGGAACTGGGTTGCATTACTTGTTCGATTAAGGTGTATTTCAATACATATTTCTTTCTATCACAAATGAGGTATAATATAGTGAAATATGAAAGACATAGTAGTGCTTTTAATATCGTGTCCGTATTTTCTTCAGTCATTATGTAATTGAAATTCGATTTTTTTCGAAATGGAAGGCCTCAAAGTAATCTTTTAAAATATTTACCTTAGAAATCACATTCAGCGAAGCTAAACTCATATGTTCAAGACAATTGTAAAGTTTATACTATTTTATCAGAATATCTTGACTTGTTGGTTCAAATGGAAACGGATTATGCTACTAAATTAAAAGCATTTTCGCAGAAATCTATGATAAAAATCAAGAAATTAGGCTTAGAACAAAGGATCGATACTTCGAACTTAGGGTCTAATATTTCTACTAAAAAGTTATTTTATTTATTTCATTTTTTTAATAGTCTGTTCATCGAGAATCTCAGCTTCATAATTAAGCAAAGTGAGAAAATGAGTCAGAAGAAAGGAAATCTTGCAAAAGGATTAACTAACATAAACAAAAATATTAATATTAATATAAAATCTACAAGAACCTCTTTAGATAAAGTAAAACTCCTCCACTAAATTCATAATTGTTTTGATAAGTTCATTAATTTCGAACAAGAGTTACTAAATCAAACTAATAGCCTTTTCTCCAGCTTTGATTTAGTATTCTTAGATCGCAATAATTATTTGTTTTTAGACTAAGACTAAATATGATACTAGTTTTAAAGAAATACAACAATATATGTTAAAAATAGAGAAATGTAAAGATGGTAATCAAAAAGAAAAAGTATCACCATCATCATCTAAACCCTTTCTGTATAGTTAGAAAAGTCGTTAGAATTAGAGAGAACGAACATCAAAGCGCTCAAAGTATTAAAATTTCCCACCAATGTCTAATATAATTTAGAATTTATATCTAATTAATATCGAAGCATCGAATAAATTGAAGCATAAATATTATGAACAAGATGTAATAGATATAAATAATGGGAAAATCAAGTTAAGCAATGATAGTTTAGGATTTATGAAAAAGATTGGGGTAGAATTCTCACAATTTCTTCATCAAAATACCTCGGATTATGCTTCATTCTTTTCAGATCTATCAGATGCATTTAATATCATCGATATAGATGAAACTAACAAACAATGTTTCTTAAATACGGTTAAAGGAGACGATTTCGTAGAACCAGAAGATCTAAAATTTCCAACTTTAGTAGATTCTGAAATAGTAAAACCTATTATATCAAATTTGATAGCCAGAATATTGTCATGATGAAGACGTATTGATGAGAATGTTCCCGGAATGGATGACCTTGAAACAAACGTTAACGGAAGACCTTTATCCGAAAATGAAAGGTTTGATGACTAATTTAGACAAGAATGAAAAACCAAAAACATCTCAAATAGGAACAGACTCGGATTATATCCTTAAAAGAGAGAAATTGTGGAATTTATGGCGTCAATGGATTTTATTGCAAAATACTTTGATTTGGAAACAAACTAAATTGGCTTTTATTCAGCTATTCTGTAAAGATTTAATCCCTAAATGCCAATTACATAAATTTAAACTTAATCTTAGTCCTAGTACCTGTCGTATTTGTAATAATGAGGTCGGTCGTATCATTCGTCCGGGATCAAAATGTAATGGTATTTTTATTTGTGTTTATGTTTAGATTGTGATTACGTGTGTCATATAAAATGTAAATCTCATGCTTTACCTGATTGTCCGAAAGATAAGAATTCGAAGAAACGAAAACAGATATACGAATTATTCGAATTCGAACGTATTCTCCCTATCCTTTCAATTGTTCTTTTTTGGTAAAGATAAATATATTAAAAAGTCTTATTTATGGTCATCAGAACCGAATATAACTCCTGTTGCTATTGATGACAAATTCTTTGATTCCAAATCTATTCATTCTTCTATCTTAGACGAGTTAGAGGAACCAGATAATATTTCGCTTAAAGAAACTGTTAATGTAGGTATAACCCATATTGACATATCATTATTTTTGATAGCTGTTACATTATCGGAATACGAACCTACTAAACAAAGTGAATTGGGCTTTGAAAATGGTGATTCGATTAAAGTTTTAGAATTAGATGATCCAGATTGGGGGAAAGGTATTCTTTTTAAATTTATTTATAAGTGAGTTAAATGGTAAGGTTGGTTATTTTCCAAAAGAATTGGTGGAATTGAAATAAAATTTACTATATGGGACAAAATTTTTGAAGCCTTGATTATAATTCCAAATAGAACTTTTGCAAAAAATGAATTGGATTATAAACATAAATACAATTTTATACAATAAAATATTTTATTCTTAAAATTTATTGGATTTGTTTTGATATTAATTCTCTGTCTTATAAATAGGATTGAATTAAATTGGTGTGAAAAAATGAAAGAGAATCTAGGCCAAAATTTATCAAAAAAATAATGGTCTTATAAAAAGAGCTTGCTATTGTTCTTATTCGATAAAGGTGAGTGAAGTCAATAAGGAATTGAAATCAATAAAATCATAAATCATGTTTTATTAATCAAAATATGGGACAAAATTTTTGAAACATAAATCTATTATAATTGGTCGAGAAATTTTAGTTTCTTGAATGCATAAAATAGTAAGAATGAAAATAAATTTAAGTATTTACTATCCATAAAATAACTCTTAGCTATATTTCTTTCCATTTTAGTTGCTTCCTCAACCTATTTTACTATGATGCACTAATATTCTAGAACTATAAACGAGGCTTCAAAAATTTTGTCCCATATACATAAAATATTGAAAGCTAGAGTCAGATAGTTGTTAGAATGTGGATTATTTAGGAGTACTTATATATGGCTTAGGACTACCTATTTAATCTTACTCCTTATACTGTTTTTAAACCTGGTTTCATTTATACATAAAATAAAAATTATCTTTCGAAAATTTTTTGCCATATGGGACAATATTTTTGAAGCCTCGGTTATAATTCTAGAATATTAGTGCATCATAGTGAAAATAGGTTGAGGAAGCAACTAAAATTCCTCGACCAATTAGAATAGAATTATGTTTCAAAAATTTTGTCCCATATGGCACAAAATTTTTGAAGCCTCGGTTATAATTCTAGAATATTAATGCATCACAGTGAAAATAGGTTGAGGAAGCAACTAAAATAGCAAGAATTATAACTAACAGATATTTTATGGATAGTAAAGTTGATAAATACATAAATTTATTTTCATTCTTACTATTTTATTCATTCAAGAAACTAAAATTCCTCGACCAATTAGAATAGAATTATGTTTCAAAAATTTTGTCCCATATGGCACAAAATTTTTGAAGCCTCGGTTATAATTCTAGAATATTAATGCATCACAGTGAAAATAGGTTGAGGAAGCAACTAAAATAGCAAGAATTATAACTAAGAAATATTTTATGGATAGTAAAGTTGATAAATACATAAATTTATTTTCATTCTTACTATTTTATTCATTCAAGAAACTAAAATTTCTCGTCCAATTAGAATAGAATGTTTCAAAAATTTTATCCCATATTAGTGCATCATAGTGAAAATAGGTTGAGGAAGCAACTAAAATGGAAAGAAATATAGCTAAGAGTTATTTTATGGATAGTAAAGTTGATAAATACATAAATTTATTTTCATTCTTACTATTTTATGCATTCAAGAAACTAAAATTAGAATTGGATTATGTAAGAAAATTTTGTCCCATATGACAAAATTTTTGAAGCCTCGGTTATAATTCTTTCATATTAGCGCATCATAGTGAAAATACGTTGAGGAAGCAACTAAAATGGCAAGGAATATAGCTGAGAGTTATTTCATGGATAGTAAAGTTGATAAATACATAAATTTATTTTCATTCTTACTATTTTATGCATTCAAGAAACTAAAATTAGAATTGGATTATGTAAGAAAATTTTGTCCCATATGACAAAATTTTTGAAGCCTCGGTTATAATTCTTTCATATTAGCGCATCATAGTGAAAATACGTTGAGGAAGCAACTAAAATGGCAAGGAATATAGCTGAGAGTTATTTCATGGATAGTAAAGTTGATAAATACATAAATTTATTTTCATTCTTACTATTTTATGCATTCAAGAAACTAAAATTAGAATTGAATTATGTAAGAAAATTTTGTCCCATATGACAAAAAATTTTTGAAGCCTCGGTTATAATTCTTTCATATGGGACAATATTTTTGAAGCCTCGGTTATAATTCTAGTATATTAATGTATCATAGTGAAAATAGGTTGAGGAAGCAATTAAGATGGCAAGAAATATAACTAACAGATATTTTATGGATAGTAAAGTTGATAAATACATGAATTTATTTTCATTCTTACTATTTTATGCATTCAAGAAACTAAAATTTCTCACCAATTAGAATAGAATTATGTTTCAAAAATATTGTGCCATATTAATGCATCACAGTGAAAATAGGTTGAGGAAGCAACTAAAATAGCAAGAATTATAACTAACAGATATTTTATGGATAGTAAGAATGAAAATAAATTTATGTATTTATCAACTTTACTATCCATAATATATCTCCTAGCTATATTTCTTGCCAATTTAGTTGATTCTTCAACCTATTTTCACTATGATCACTAATATTTTAGAATTATAATCGAGGCTTCAAAAATTTTGTCCCATATGGCATAACATTTTTGAAGCCTCGGTTATAATCTAGAATATGGGACAATATTTTTGAAACATGATTATATTCTAATTGGCCGAGAAGTTTTAGTTTCTTGAATGCATAGAATAGTAAGCAAATTTATGTATTTAGTATCCATAAATATCTCTTAGCTATATTTCTTGCCATTTTAGTTGCTTTCTCAACATATTTTCACTATGATCACTAATATGGGACAAAATTTTTGAAACATAATTCTATTATAATTGGTCGAGAAATTTTAGTTTCTTGAATGCATAAAATAGTAAATAAATTTAGTATCCATAAAATATCTCTTAGCTATATTTGTTGCCATTTTAGTTGCTTCCTCAACCTATTTTCACTATGATGCACTAATATGAAAGAATTATAACCGAGGCTTCAAAAATTTTGTGCCATATTGAGAGAGAAAAAGTAATATTATTAAACTCAATTTTATACACCTATCTCGTCGATATGGTAAATAAAATACATGAAATAGGATACTTATTGTCTGTATATTGAGATAAAGGTCATTACTGGTGTTCATTTTCGAAAAAAATCAATGACTTGAAAATACTAGGGTGGTCATACTTTTTGGAATCACTTTTTAAACTACTATAAATAGTGCAAATAAAAATGAAACGAGGAGAAAATTTGCATAAGTATTTCACCATCATTTATGAAGCATTTCCATAATTTAAATTTTAAAATACAATAAAATGCCAAAGTTATTAACACAAGAACTAGGACTATCATTAAAACACTTTCAAAAGAAGGAAATTCAGAAAGAAATATCGTTAAAAAGTTAGAGGAAGAAAATTACCAAGTAAGTCAGCGCTTTATATATAAAGTACTTCATAATGAAGATAAAAAACGACAAGCAAGAGCAAAAGGGCTTCCAGTTCCAATAAACAATTATCCTAAAGTTAAGAGGACCAAAAAGGTGATTTCAAGAATCAAGAGAAAAACTGAAAAAGAAAATCCAAAGAGTCAAAAATCAATGGAAAAATTAATTAAAACAAGTAAGAGTACTATTAGAAAGATTTTATATCAAGATTTAAATAAACTAATTAAGAAACAATCTAAAGTACATGCTCTCAAAGAAAGTCACATCAAAAACCGTAAAATCAATTCAAGAAAGTTGTAATAAGATCACCTGGCTAAAGATAAATATGAATTTGTTGTCACAATGGATGAAGCTTGGATTTGTATTGATGATTGTAATGGAAAAAGAAAGTTATGTTATGTTGATAAAGGAAAAAGTGATCCTGAAAATTGGGTTTATGAAAATCATGAAAGTTTTGGTCCAAAGATTATAGTGATTGGTATTCTTACAGGAAGAGGACCATTGCCACTAATAAAAGTACCAAATAACATGGAAATTAATTCAGATATATACATAAAAAAGGTTTTAAGACCACTTGTTGAGCACTATTTACTAATATTATATCCTAATGAGCTTTTAAAAATATTTTTATCATGATAAAGCTGGTTCACACATTTCAAAGAAAATTCCTGTTTATGCTGCAAAGATAAAAGATGATTACAATATAAAAATAATATGTAATGAAGAAATGCCTGTCAAGTCACCTGAAATTTCATCTTTAGATTTTGTTATTTAAAACAGAAGCTTTTTCTCCGTCATGCAAAAAATTCAAATTTACAGGGGGCCGCAAGTAAATTTGGACATTTTTCTAATAAAATAGAAATAACTTATATA